>CM065924.1:27613152-27668152 GCA_033439105.1 Magallana nippona
GAAATCGGGTCACAGATATCATGCTCTTTGGATCCAAATGCCAACGCCTTTGTTCCGAGATCCCACAGCACTGATAAAGAAACAAAGCCACAAGATGCGCTACAAGATGTTGTTAACTATTTGAGAAGACCCTTACCAGAAATAAAAAGGTTCGGCGGAGACCCACTGGAATATAGAAGATTTATTAGACAGTTCCATGCTAAAGTAGTTATAAACACTAAAGACGATGATGAACGAATGAACTATCTGGAACAAATGACACATGGGGAGGCAGGTCGCGTCGTATCCGGCTTCAGCCATATGGACGGCGAGAGGGCATACAAAGCAGCAATGAACCAACTTGAAGAAAGGTACGGCGACAATGAACTAATCGTCACAACCTTTATTAAGAAAGCTCTCGAATGGCCTCAAGTGAAAGACTCAAAGATGTTAGATGAGTTTTCCTTATTCTTGGTAGAATGTCAAAATGCTGCAGAGAGTATGGACAGCATCAAAGTTTTAGACTATCAGGAAAACATGAAAAGATTAATGTTGAAATTACCAATATACATGCATGACAGATGGAGAAGCGTCGTCTTGAAGAAAAGGGATGCAAAGAAAAGAGTGGCATTTTCAGACTTTGTGACTTTCATAAAAAATGAAGCTAAACAATCCAACGATCCAACCTATGGAAACATATCAGTTAACGAATCTCGACAGAGCAATTATAAACCACAGAAGAAAGTTGTACTGTCAACGGACATTATAAATGACACATCTAAACCAACAGACTTAAACGTGAAATGTGTTTATTGCGAAAATTCTTCTCATCTACTCAGTGACTGCAAGAAATTCATAGGGATAAGTCTTCAGGAAAGATACAGCTTTATGAAGAGTAAAGGACTGTGTTATGGATGCTTGAAGAAAGGACACATGAGTATGAAGTGTAGAAACAGACTGAAGTGTTCATTATGCGGACGTTTTCACCCTACAATTCTTCATGATCCAACGAAATCCTCAGTAAACGTGTTAAATCACAAGAGCGAGGCTGGTGATTCTTCACTTGCAGTTCCGAAAATAAAGCAGCCTGCTGCTAATTGCTTTGCAGAGAATTCAAGTATTAGCGCTTGTTGTGATACTGGGGCCGGTGATCAAACATGTGCCATGGCTATAATCCCGGTAAGAATAAAATTGAAGGACAAAAACCATAGTGTCGTAACATATGCATTTTTCGACTCTGGCAGTAGTGTCTCCTTTTGCACTGAAAACCTAATGCGGCAACTCGGAGCAAGTGGCAGGAGATGTAACGTCACTTTGAACACAATGGGAGAAGCCTACCAACTGTCATCTCACTCAGTTAAGGGTCTGCAGATCAGCGACATGAGCATGACTGAATTCATTGATCTTCCTAAAGTCTACACTAAAGACAAGATGCCGGTCAACCATGACCATATCCCAACTAAGAAGGAAATATCAAGATGGCCCCATTTATCGCATGTTACATTTACATTTACACTTACAGATGTTAATGCTGAGATTGGCCTCCTCTTTGGTAGCAATGTTCCAGATGCTTTCGCTCCATATGATGTGGTAACTGGGCCTAGCGGTTCCCCTCACGCTACTAAGACGCGGTTAGGATGGATCGTATGGAACGTACTCAGGGAAGGAGAAACTAGAACATGTGATGTGAACAGAGTGACAATTGAACATTATTGTGAATGTGACATGAAACTAGAAGAATTAGTTAAGGCATCAATAAACTCTGATTTTCCAGAACGTGCTATAGAAGACAAAAGAGAACATTCAGTGGAAGATAGGAAGTTTCTGAGTCAGGTAGAAAGATCTATCAGTCAAGAAAATAGTCATTATTCCATAGGACTACCATTCAGATAGAATGCTGTGAATCTACCAAATAATATGATTCAAGGACAGCAACGACTTGAAAGTTTGAAGAAGAAGATGTTGAAAAATCCCCAATTTAGAAATGATTATATCAGCCTTATGAACAAACTGTTTGAAAAGGGTTTCGCAGAAGCAGTTCCTGAGATGCAGCTAAAGAGGGATGATGGGCGAGTATGGTATCTTCCTCATCACGGTGTATACCATGAAAAGAAGCCAGGAAAGATAAGAGTAGTTTTTGATTGTTCAGCAGTTTTTATGGGTGTGTCTCTAAATAGTCAATTACTACAAGGACCTGACCTAACCAATAGCCTCTTGGGTGTACTTTTGAGATTTCGACAGGAACGTATCGCAGTACAAGGTGACATAGAGGCCATGTTCCATCAAGTTATCGTACCAGAGAAGGATAGAGATTGCATGCGATTCCTTTGGTGGAAAGATGGAAATCTGGACGCTGAACCTAATCATTACAGGATGAAAGTGCACATTTTTGGGGCTACGTCTTCACCGGCATGCTGTAATTATGCATTGCAAAAGACCGTCAAAGAATACGGAGAAGAATATGATCAATGTGTACAAAATGTCATAATGAGAAACATGTATGTTGACGACTGCTTAGCATCAGTTGACACTGAAGAGGAAGCCATATCTCTTATTAAGGACTTGATAGACCTCTGTAAAAAGGGAGGATTTCGTTTAACAAAGTGGATTAGTAACTTTGCAGAGATTTTAAAGTCAGTTCCAGAAGATGATAGAGCTGATGACATCAAGAAGTTGAGTCTAAATGGTGAAACATTGATAGAGCGTGCCCTGGGGGTGTATTGGTTTGTTGAGAATGATTCCTTGGGATTTCAACTAGGAATAAAGGACCAACCAACGACAAGACGAGGAATTCTATCTGTGACGAGTTCCATATATGATCCTCTCGGCATTGCATCACCATTTGTTATGACAGCTAAATCTTTGCTGCAACAGCTGTGTAGAAATGGCATAGGATGGGACGAGAAAATCGATGAAACTTTGTTGAGAAACTGGAACAGCTGGCTTACACAAGTAAAACAATTAGAAGATGTAAGGATTGAAAGATGTTACAAACCAAAGAATTTTGGACACTTGGCGTCGTACCAGTTACATTGTTTTGCAGATGCGAGTGAACTTGGTATGGAAGTTGTCATATATCTGCGAATTACTGATGAGAATAAGGTAGTACATTGTTCATTTGTGATGGGAAAATCAAGAGTCGCACCACTTAAGTCGATGACAATCCCTAGGATGGAGCTTTCAGCTGCTACTCTAGCTGTGAAGTTAAGCAAATTAGTTGATGACCAACTAGACTATCCCATAGAAAAGATACACTTCTGGACTGACAGTATGTCAGTGCTTCGTTATATAGCTAACACAAAGACTCGATTCCAAACCTTTGTTGCGAACAGGCTTGCCTTCATTCATGCCGCTACAAACTTTGACCAATGGCATTATGTCAACACAAAAGAGAACCCAGCCGACTGTGCATCTAGAGGGGTTTCATCAGTTGTTAAATTTATCGATAACCAGCGTTGGTTCCATGGACCCGAATTTCTCTGGAAACAAGAATCTACCTGGCCTGCAGAACATGAAATTGATACCACTCTGGCGACCAATGATGTGGAAGTGAAAAAATGTGCCAACACTGCTCTCATACAATCTCCAGTAGAAGGTGTTGAAAGAATTCTGGAACATTTCTCAGACTGGAAAAGAATGAAAATTGCTGTTGGATGGTTCCTGACAGCCAAGGATAACCTGCGGAAAACAGTCATTCAGAAGAGAGAAAGACATGAGAAAATGATGAACTCTGGGATTCCTGAAGAAAAGATCAAGCAGAATGAAAACATGGGGAGTGAAGATAGATTAAAGAAGCCTAGATTAGTAAAGAACGTTCCATACCTCAATGCTGACATCCTTGATAGAGCAGAAAGAGAACTTATTGCATATGAGCAGAGGCGATATTACGCTAGCGAATTGAAAGATCTCGTAGCCAAACACGGACATGTCAAAAGGTCTTCGCAGCTTTCCAGATTAGATCCGTTTCTACATGAAGGAGTCTTAAAGGTGGGAGGAAGACTAGAAAAGCTAAATGTACCTTTTACCGCAAAGCATCAAATGATTGTCCCAAAAAATTCCAGACTGGCAAAGTTGATTGTGTTAGATGCCCACAGATTTACAGGACATCTGGGCAAGAATTCCACTTTAGCTGTGATTCGAGAGAAGTTTTGGATTCCTGGTGTTTCTTCTCTATTGAAATCGCTTATCTCGAAATGTGTTATATGCAGAAGATACCAGTCTCCTCCAATGCAGCAGAAGATGGCTAATTTACCCGCTGAAAGGCTTAAAACAGATGATCCGCCTTTTACTTATGTAGGCATGGACTACTTTGGACCATTTGAGTTGAAGAGAGGAAGGAGTATGGTAAAACGCTATGTGTGATATTCACTTGTCTTAACACCCGAGCAATTCATCTTGAAGTTTCATTCTCCTTGGATACAGATTCATGTATTGATGCTATTCGCCGATTCATCGCACGGAGAGGAAAACCAAAATTTATCAGGTCGGACAATGGTACAAACCTTGTGGGTGCTGAGAAAGAACTAAAAGAAGCTCTCAAAACATGGAACATAAACCAGATTCATTCTCACTTACTGCAGTCAGGGATAGATTGGACATTTAATCCACCATCAGCGTCACATTTTGGAGGTGTCTGGGAGCGGCTCATCAGATCTGTTAGAAAGGTGCTATTTTCTGTTCTACATGAACAAACTATCCATCTCGACGATGAAGGACTTGCAACGTTGTTCTGCGAAGTTGAAGCTATTCTCAATGGAAGACCTTTGACGCCTACATCAGATAATCCAAGTGATCTGAGTGTTCTAACACCAAACCATTTGCTACTTCTCAAACCAGGAGAAACATTACCACCTGGAACTTTTTCACAAAGAGACAACTATGTACGCCGTAGATGGCGACAGATCCAGTACCTTGCAGACATTTTTTGGCGCAGATGGATTAAGGAGTACCTACCTCTTCTTCAGAGTAGACAGACGTGGCTGAAGCAGGGTCGCAATGCTAAAGAAGGTGACTTGGTTCTCATTGTCGAAAATGGACCGAGGAATCATTGGAATCTTGGTCGAATTCTGGAGGTTCAGAAGGATGTACATGGTATCGTGCGTGTTGTCAAAGTGAAAACTGTGTCCAGTATTCTTACGCGCCCAATAACCAAAGTTTGTCTCGTGTTGGAGTCAGATGAGAAAGACTAAGTTGTTTTGTATGCAAAATTGTAAAATATGTTCTAGGTAGGACCATATTTTAGGGGCCGGTATATAAAATTGATTTTATGGTTTCCAAATTTATTTTCCAAATTTATCAGAACAGGTTTTTCATTGTTTCCAATTTCGTCCGGACATATTATTTTCGTTATGTGATGCAAGGCCGCCATACTTGTAAGAACTGTAGACTACGGCGTAGTGAAGTTTGAACTGTTTGTTGAATCATAATAGATGTATCAGAGAATAATCACGTCAATCTTTTCCTACATTTGATTAATAAAGAAACGGAAACGAATTGGCTGTTGAGATACAATGAAGCAGTTCATAACATTACACCTGTTTTTGATTCTTGTTCTGAGCATAAATCAAACAGATTCACAATTCCTCTCTTTAGAAAAAGAAGTCAACATACAAGGAGCATATCAAACAAAGCGACAACAACACAGAGGAACCATTCACACCATCAGAAGTGAGGCTCTCTTTTACAGACCTGTTCTCCTGCCACGAATCAAAGCTGATTTCAAAACCTGTCACTGTGCTGTCTATAGTTCTATTCTTAAATTCATGAGAAGTATTTTTTGTACAAGCTAACTACTCTGAGTTTAATATAAACATCTTTGGTACAAGTTAACTATTTAGTTCTGGTCAAGCACTCACTTCCTGTCAGCCTTACTGACCAGTGCGGTCACACTTTGTCAATCTTCTTCCATCCTGTTAGATGCGTGCCTAAAACCACTATGTAAGTCTTTTTTAAAGTAGTAATTGCTTTAATTTGTCAGTATTGAATCATATTTTTGAAGTATAATTACAGATGGAAATTTATTATACAGATAAAACATTCTTAAAAGTATGGCACGCCATTATGGTCTTTGAAATAATTTACATATTTTTTCTAAGGTATAAAGTAATGGTTTTACATTTTCCTATTTTGTAAATTGTTATTTCTATTTGTTGTAGTTTTTACCAATCTTTTGCACGACGGCAACGCGTACCACACAATAAAGTATGAAACCGTGTGACTTTTGTTAAACGTGTTGTGCATGGTTATCTATCTGTCTGCACCAGGCAGAATAGTAAAAAATAGTGGATTTGTTTGGCATGTCAGCTACGGATAAACGGATACGGAAACTCACACCCAAAGGCCTTGTCATGTTCAACGAACAGTGTGAAAAGCTAAAAAATAAAACGGATGAAACCTGGGCGGAAGTAGAGGATGCTCTTGTAACATCTGGCACATGCCCAAAGGACTTCAAAAAAATAAGAGAAGTAGAGCGTTTAATATCTGTGAAATTCAAAGAATTCTGTATCTCTAGTGAAGACTATAAGAAATATCTACTGTCTCAAAATTCAGAGGAGGCATTCAACTTTTTAACGGAATTAGATGTTTCAATGAACAAATGTTTTTCAATTGTAAAAAGAACAAGTGATGAGTTGAAGGAAACAAAATTCGAACTTCTTGAAACACTAAGTCATGTATCGTCTCATGTATCAAGTTTTCAAAGAGCTAAAGCGCAAGCTGAAAGAGCAAAACTAGAACTGATCAAGAAAGAAGGTGAGCTTTTAAAACAAAAAACTGATATCGAAGCAAAAATTAGTATTGTTAGACAGGAGAAAGAAATCATCTCAGCAGAAGCAGACTTCACAGAAGAAGAACAGATTGATCTTCCAATCTACTCAAGGGAACAGATGACGAGTGCATTTATCCTCAATCACGATCAAAACCCATTAAATACCGAGGATGGCAACAATCAACAAAATCAACCATATTTTGAACAAAATCCACCAATCAGTGAACAAAATCCAGAGGCGGATGACCGACTTCCGGGATACCCAAATGCAGTCAATGAAGGTTGTGTTCCTTCAATTTCAATTCATCAAATGCATCAATTTTGTGTTCCTTCTAATTCAGTGAATCCAGTTTGTACTACCTCGATTTCAGTGCCTCTCGTCTGTGCTTCTCAAAATTCAGTGTTTCAAGGATGTGCTCCTTTAAATTCAGTGTCTCAAGTGAGTGCTCCTTCGAATTCAGTGCGTCGGGTGTGTGTTCCAAATTCAGTTGATCAACGGAGTGCTCCATTGAATGCAGCGTCTCAAGTGTTCGTTCCATCAAATTCGGTGCGTCAAGTTTGTGTTACAACAAATTCATTGCCTCATATGATTACTGCTCCAAATCTAGTACCACAACGGGCCGACAACACGTCGACAATGGCCGACTTTTGAAAGTTTTTGCTACGCAAGGATTTTCTACTCACAAGATTCAACAATTTTGATGATCGTCCAGAAAATTTCAATTCTTGGAGTTCTTCATTCCGGAGTGTTATACTAGAACTTGGTGTCACAGAGTTTGAAGAAATGGATTTACTTGTGAAATGGTTGGGCCCAGAGTCGTCAAAGTTTGCACGTACACTTCGCTCCGCAAACACCCACAATCCTAGTCTAGGTGTAAAACGTATTTGGGATAGACTGAACGACAAATATGGGAGACCTGAGATGGTGGAACATGCTCTTAAGCAGAAACTACACTTGTTCCCAACCCTCACAAATAAAGATCACACCAAATTGTACGATCTCGTGGACATACTCACCGAAATTGAATCGGCGATGACTAATCCAAAATACGAAATTTGTTTGAGCTACTTCAATTCATCTACTGGAGTACTACCAATAGTTGCCAAACTACCCTCATCTCTACAAGACAAGTGGATCTCTCAAGCTGCTGGATATAAAAAACGGAATGATGTAGCATTCCCTCCATTTTCCTTTTTTGTCGATTTCATCCGTGAAATGTGTGAAATCCGTAATGATCCTGGACTCGTATGTCAACAGTCCACAAACACAAACATGGCATACAGCAAACCTAGACCTACTAGTGCAGTCACTTCTCGTAAAGTTGAAATTGTATCATCAACTCTGTCAACACGTTGTCCAATACACAATGCTGGACATTCACTGAACGAATGCCGTGGCTTCAAAAGAAAATCACTACGTGAGCGTCAAAACATTCTACGTGATAAGAAATTATGTTTCCGGTGTTGTGCCTCACAAAGTCATGTGTCCAAAAATTGTACAGCGGACATTAAATGTGATATTTGTGGTAATTCTTATCATGTCACAGCGATGCACATTGATCGTCGTCCTTCAAAACCCGAATCCCCTACACCAGTCTCAACAGTGAAAACGGCCTTAAGCAATGGCGGGGAGTATGTAGAAGGAAAACTTGGTAGTCGTTCATGCGGGAAGATCGTTTTAGTAGACGTGTTTTGTCCATCAAATCCTGCGAAAGTTACCCGTGTTTATGCAACTATAGATGACCAGAGCAACCGGACGTTAATGTCCCCTTATTTGATAGATCGACTCGGCGTTACAGGAGAATGTAAACCCTACACTCTTACGTCATGCTCTGGTGTAACGACAGTCGCAGGACGCCGTATGAACGGATTATGTGTCAAAGCCTTGGATGGTACAACTACATACAACTTACCGGAAGTCATTGAATGTGATTCTATTCCAAGTGAACATCTTGAAATACCTACTCCTAAAGTCGCTCAATCTCAAACGCATCTACAATGCATCGCACCTTTTATACCACCCCTAGATCGCAGTGTGAATGTTGAACTGCTTATAGGACGTGACTTACCTGATGTACATCATGTGCGCGACCAAATTACTGGCAGCAAAGGTCAACCCTTTGCTCAACGTCTTCCATTAGGATGGGTCGTCATTGGTGAAGTTTGTATTGGTAAAGTTCATCCTCCAAAGGAAGTGAATGTAAACAAAACGCATATTCTTAATGACGGGAGGTGCACCACCTTTCCAGTGTGTCACAACAATATCAATGTCAAGGACAATGATGATGACATATTCCTTCGAACACCATTTGACAACAAGATTGGACCTTCTGTTGAGGACCGCAAGTTTGTAGCTCTTATGGAAGCAGAGTTCCACAAAGACACTGATGGTTATTGGTCCGCACCATTACCTTTCAAGGAGTCAAAACCAGTGATGCCTAACAATTATTCACAGGCCTGGAAACGTGCTTTGATCCTCAACACAAGTTTAAAGAAAGATCAACACAAACAACAACACTTCTTTGCATTCATGTCAAAAGTCTTAGCTAGTGGGGCAGCAGAAGTTGCTCCTTCCGACATACCTGGGGAATGCTGGTATTTACCCCTTTTTGGGGTGTACAATTCAAAAAAACCGGATCAAATCCGAGGAGTATTCGACTCGTCGGCAGTGTTTCAAGACGTTTCATTGAACAGTGTGTTAATGTCTGGACCAGATTTAACAAACAGCCTTGTTGGAATCCTCATGCGTTTCCGTGAAAATGCAATAGCTATTAGTGGTGACATTCAGCAAATGTTTTATGCATTTCGCGTTCATGAGGAACATCGTGATTACCTCAGATTCCTTTGGTATAAGGATAATGACTTTGAAAAACCTTTAATACAATACCGAATGAAAGCTCACGTTTTCGGAAACACACCATCTCCAGCTGTTGCCACCCATGGACTTCGAAAAGCATCATCTGTTGGTGACGATGATGTTCGTAAATTTGTTTACAACAACTTTTACGTAGATGATGGACTGACGTCTCTTGCTACAGAATCAGAAGCAATCAACCTGATGAGAAAAACACAAGCAACACTGAAAAACAACGGAAACATTCGTCTCCACAAAATCGCTTCAAACAGTGTGAATGTGATGAAATCATTTCCTATAGATGACCTAGGAAGCGAATTGAAGGAACTAAATCATTGTGCAGACATATGTAACTTACCTGTACAACACAGTTTAGGAATGCTGTGGAACTTGAACTGTGATACGTTTGTGTTCAAAATCTCCAATGCTGAAAAACCTTACACCCGCAGAGGCCTTCTATCGACAATGAACAGTATCTTTGATCCGATGGGATTTATTTCTCCAGTCACTATCAGTGGAAAAATTCTACACCGTGAACTAATATCTCCTGGATGTCACTGGGATGAACCACTTACGGAGGAACATTTGAGAAGATGGAGAATCTGGATTGATTCATTACAATCTGTTAATAACTTCGGAGTTCCCCGAATGATTGTAGCCACGTCCATATCTTTGGCACGTCACGTGGATGTTCATGTCTTTTCAGACGCATCAGAACATGCGATAGCTGCAGTGGCATATCTTCAAGTGACAGACGAATTTGGAGAAACTTCTCTTGGATTTCTGATGGGAAAATCTAAACTGGCACCTCTAAAAGGTCACACAATACCGAGACTCGAACTGTGCGCAGCAGTTCTTGCCACAGAGTTAGGAGAAGCAGTTTGTGACTACTTGAAGATTCCTCAAGATCGATTTCATTACTATACTGACAGTAGAATCGTCTTGGGTTACATTTGTAACAGAACCCGTAGATTTTTTGTGTATGTTACAAACCGTGTGGAAAAAATTCACAAAGTCTCGTCTCCGTCTCAGTGGTCTTACGTCTCAACTGACAAAAATCCAGCTGATGTTGCAACAAGATATTCACATACAGCAATTACCACATCTCTACAGTGCTGGATAACTGGACCCCAATGGTTGAAAAATTCTTCGGATATGATCAAAACTGTTTATCCTCTCATCAATCCTGAAACTGACAAAGAAATCCGCCGAGATGTTACTTCTAGCAAAACTCAAATTACAACCGAGATCGTCTTGGACTCCCGTCGTTTTGCTAGATTCTCGACCTGGAAAAATCTCGTTGTGGCCTTTAAGACTTTGAAACGTTTTGTCAGAGATAAATTTCAAGTGAGCAGTAAAAGTGAAGACGAACCAGATATCTACAGAGAAACCGAAATGTTCATCATTAAACAAATTCAACAGGAGTCGTACAGTAAGGAAATAGAAAACCTGAATAAAGGCCAACCAATCCCCAAAAACAGCAAAGTGTCGCGACTTGACCCATTCCTTGATTCATTCGGAGTTTTGCGTGTTGGAGGGAGACTTAAATTAAGTCAAGAGTTATCTCTGGGAGAGAAGAACCCAATCCTCATTCCAAATCAAAACTACATTGCAAAACTTCTTGTACTCCACTTCCATGAAGTTATTCGTCATCAAGGACGCCATCTAACCGCCGGGGCCATAAGAGCAGCAGGATATTGGATAACGGGCTGTAAAAGACTTGTATATTCCATTCTATCCGATTGTGTAAAGTGTCGTCGACTTCGTGGCAGCTTTGCTTCTCAAAAGATGGCAGACCTACGTGAGGAACAACTAACCCCTTGTCCTCCATTTACTTACGTTGGTGTCGACTGTTTTGGACCTTGGGATGTTGTCACACGTCGAACACGTGGTGGTTCTGCGAACTCTAAACGATGGGCTGTATTGTTTGCATGTTTATCATGCCGTGGTGTCCACATAGAAGTAATCGAGGAGATGACTACTTCATCATTCATCAACGCTTTACGTCGCTTTACATCTATCAGAGGAAAAGTGAAGGAGTTTTATTCAGACAGAGGGACAAATTTCATCGGTGGAACTCGTGAACTTGGAATAAATGCTGTTTTTGTTGAAGACCCCTCGATAAAATCCTTCTTACAGTTGCAAGGAGCAGTTTGGAAATTTAACACTCCGTTCTCTTCTCACATGGGAGGCGCTTGGGAGCGCTTAATTGGCGTTATAAGACGGATCATTGATTCAATCTTATTGGATTCTAAGCACACAAGAATTACCCATGAGGTCCTTAGCACGTTCATGGCTGAAGCGACAGCGATAGTCAACGCCCGTCCACTGGTACCAATATCCACAGACCCCGAAGCACCTTGCGTTTTGTCACCAGCTATTTTGCTTACTCAAAAAGCCGTTGATTCAAACGAGGATTTTAAAAATCTCAGTGTCTGTGAAGTTTATAACATTCAATGGAAATTTGTTCAGTCTCTAGCGGAGAAATTTTGGTGTCGTTGGAAAAATGAATACTTGCAGAGTCTACAAGTGCGCCGAAAATGGAAGGACACTCAAGATAACATCCAAGTTGGTGATGTCGTTCTTTTGAAGGACCGTGATGCACACCGCAACCATTGGCCGACTGGACTTGTCGAAAGAGTGTTTCCTAGCAAAGATGGTCTTGTGCGCAAACTTGAAGTTCGTGTTATCAAAGATGGACAGTCGCGTATATATGTGCGTCCAATTTCTGACATTATATTTTTGTGTCATTCCATTTAATGCTCATTGTGTTGTGACGATTTACAAAAACAGTTCAATCAATAACTTTTTTGTGAACAGGATACGGTATATGCAATTGAGTGATATTTTCATATCAGACGGGGAGTGTGCTGTCTATAGTTCTATTCTAAAATTCATGAGAAGTATTTTTTGTACAAGCTAACTACTCTGAGTTTAATATAAACATCTTTGGTACAAGTTAACTATTTAGTTCTGGTCAAGCACTCACTTCCTGTCAGCCTTACTGACCAGTGCGGTCACACTTTGTCAATCTTCTTCCATCCTGTTAGATGCGTGCCTAAAACCACTATGTAAGTCTTTTTTAAAGTAGTAATTGCTTTAATTTGTCAGTATTGAATCATATTTTTGAAGTATAATTACAGATGGAAATTTATTATACAGATAAAACATTCTTAAAAGTATGGCACGCCATTATGGTCTTTGAAATAATTTACATATTTTTTCTAAGGTATAAAGTAATGGTTTTACATTTTCCTATTTTGTAAATTGTTATTTCTATTTGTTGTAGTTTTTACCAATCTTTTGCACGACGGCAACGCGTACCACACAATAAAGTATGAAACCGTGTGACTTTTGTTAAACGTGTTGTGCATGGTTATCTATCTGTCTGCACCAGGCAGAATAGTCACACAGAATTCTCCCTCTATCAATCAAAGATGTTAACAAAGGCCTGGGCACTGAAGGATTTCATTGACAAAGTGAAAAAAAAAATTCCATGTGTTATGCGTTTTGTGACTTTGATTTCAAATACAGATGTTTAAAACAGAAGAAAGAAATGATCAGACATGGTGTCAGCATACAGAGTTATGTACGCATATATGAACAAATGGAGAGTAATCAGACCGCTACAATTCCTCTCCTCCATAAAAACACCCCTCCCCCAGATACATCTTACACTAAACACCAGCCAGTTCTCCATGACTGAGTCACTCAACAAGGAGGATGTGACAAGGGTGTCGGATCCAAGGGCGTCGGAACAGGGGCGGCAGAGGCGGCGACCACCGCCCCAATAATTTTGCCAAAAATGTTTATTGTGTGTGTTGACAATTAATACGGCATTAATTAGATAGGTTCAACATTAAAGAAATAAAGAATATATGTTCTCTAACGTTGATGATAAATAGCAATTTGTAAGTTATTATCAACTATCGAAGAATATTACAATGTACGAACATATCAATCATTATGCAGAGTACTGAAACTATATACACTATAGTAAAAAATAAAATCACTTTGGCAATAAATCACTAACGTATAATTTCTGCAATCCAATTTCAAAACTGGAGGGATTAACATGTATTCATAACCCTGTATTTTTTAAGTTTTCTAAGCGTTCAAGTCTTTCGGCAAGAAAAATCGTTCAATCCTTCCTGGTTTAAGTTCTATCCATGGTTAGTTCGGTACATTCTGACGACGTGAATATCACAAAATCATAATTTTCTGTTACTATACTATCTATATATCGAATTTCGAAAATGTACGTTTTATAATGACACAAAAAAGGGTTAAAATTATCTAATCCTGCAAATTGATGCTTCAGCTGTTTTGAACCTTTCCACAAGCGGATTTGTGTCAGCACAGGATTCACGGATATCCATTTTTGATGTGCAACAGAGAATGATAAGTTGAATCAAAATTGATGCTTATACATTACATGCATATAAACTTCTCTAATGAAATGTTTAAGTCGTCAAGCGTAAACAAACATTAAGTACAATATTAGTGTCATCAAATTAGTGACAATAATATAAGATTTAAATTAAGAAAAAATGGACACATCGTAGCTAGAATATCTTCATTTAACGTCAAATTCGGTAACCCCCCCCCCCCCCATCGATCAAATTCACCTCCCCAATATGAAATACCTTCCAACGCCCCTTTGTGATGGAGTCACTGAGTGCAATCCAAATCACAGAGAGAGGAAATCGACGCGTAGGAAACCAGTGTCTGCTGAAACTGATGTCTGTTCCTGAGCTCCATCAATCTCTCACAGTGACAGGTGTTGGTTGTTGTTATCACATTTCCTGTGTGACATCAGACGGGTCTGGGTCAGTGATAGAAACAATCTCATCTTGACAGACACAACAGGTGTCCCTCTACATCGTGTGGAGGATTCATGGAGTGGTGATATATTTACTAATGGATTACAGACTATACATGGAAACCACAGTGTGTGTACTGGTCCATGGTGATTTATATATGGAATTATATGGAGGATGACACACAGTGAACAGTGAGAGTGAACTGATTTATATAGATAAGAATTATAACGTCAATAAACTGTCAAAGGATATGATAACAACGACCTCATTTATAAAGAGAACAGACTCTACATGGAGACCACGGTGTGTGTACTCATCCCCATCCACTGGGTATTTACTGGTCGGGATACGTTATATACATACAAGGACAGGCAAGGTTACCCGGTACAACTATAGCGGACAACTGACACAAAACATATAACATGACAACACAGGACGGGGACTGTATAGGCAACCTATCTATTTAACAGAGAACAACAATAGGGATGCTGTGGTGTCTGACTATAGAGCTGAAGTGGTGACAGAGCGTGGAGGAATGAAAAAATGACAATAATAAACCGTCAACCATCTCAAAAATCCCTAAAAGGGACCTCCAAAAAGATAGATGTATGATCAGGTGCCTAGGAGGAGTGAGCATCCTCTGCTGACCGGTCACACCCACCGTGTGCTCTTTGTCGTAATCGGGAAACAACGGAAAAGTCCGTAGACAATCAGGTGATAAATTATGGTCTAACAATTTTGGAAGACATTGTTTCTTCTACACAGGAACTCCATTAGGATCAGGACTAAAGCCACTAGGAATCTGTACTGATGCGCTGTCACACACCCTGGTGTGTGATGATAGAACCAAAACAGTACAAATGTTGGATAAGGACGGTCAGTTCCTGTCACATCTACTGACAAACTCACAAGAGATGGATGAACCACGGAGCTTGAGTTATGATGTCAACACTCACCGTCTCTGGGTTGGATCATTGGACAACAACAAGGTGTGTGTCTACAGGTATATCACCAGACAGGACGCTCTGACAGGTAAGTCTGAGTCATTATCATTGATGTAGCATATGTGTTAGGTATCATACATGTTTCAATGAGATCTAAGTATACCTTAGTTATTTCTGTTATATCACACAAGTCATATCAAATTGTTAATTCAGTTTATATCTATTTCATTGTGATTGTAATTCATATATTAGTTATATATCCATATAATTGTAATTCATTATTACATTTATGTACATGTTACAATATGTAGTTTATTACTTTTTTTCTATTTATTGCTCAAACTTTTTTAAATAAGATAATGCAAACATTATCATGATTATGAAAATAAGTTATGCAAGAGGAATTCATTTTAAGAAGTTAAATAAGTTTAATTATTACTTTAATTAGAGTATTGAATTAAGTTAATCTACTCCTGGTCACAATAAGGATTAGAAATCTACGTTTGATGTTTGTAGTTCAAAGTCGTGTGATGGAGTCACTGAGTGGAATCCCAACCAAAAGAACAGAAAAACCACAGCAAGGAAACCAGTGTCATCGGAAACTGATGTCTCCCCCCGAGTTACTTCACTCTCTCACAGTGACAGGTGTTGTTGGTTGTTATCACATTTCCTGTAAGACATCAGACCGGGTCTGGGTCAGTGATAGAAACAACCTCATTTTGACAGACACAACAGGTGTCCCTCTACATCGTGTGGAGGATTCATGGAGTGATTTATATGGAGGATTACACACAGTGAACAGTGAGAGTGAACTGATTTATATAGATAGGAAATATAACATCAACAAACTGTCAAAGGATATGAAAACAACCACCACATTTTTAGAGAGAACAGACTCTACATGGGAACCACGGTGTGTGTACTGGTCCCCGTCCACTGGGTATCTACTGGTCGGGATGTGTTATACAAGGACAGGCAAGGTAATCCGGTAAAACCAGAGCGGACAGCTGACACAAACCATGCAGCACAACACAGGACTGGGACTGTATAGAGATCCTCAATATATAACAGAGAACAACAACGGGGATGTCGTGATGTCTGACTATTGGTCTGGTGCTGTAGTGATGAGAGAGCGTGGAGGAAGACATCGTTTCTCCTACACAGGACTGACGCGCTGTCACACATCCTGGTGTGTGATGATATAACTGACACAATATGGATAAGGACGGTCAGTTCCTGTTACACCTACTGACAAAATCACAAGAGATGGGTGAACCACAGAGCCTGAGTTATAATGTCAACACTCAACGTCTCTGAGTCGGATCAGACAACAACACGGTGTGTGTCTCCAGGTATATCACCAGACAGGACGCTCTGACAGGTAAGTCTAAATCATTATCATTCACATTAATTAGATATAGATAACTAAGATACACAGTCCGTGTTAATTATCAGTCAATAAGATACATGTAAGACATGTTTATCTGTGTGATTGTTTATCAATATAAATAGGTCATTGTTACTGGGTTACCTGTATCTACCAGTCATTGGGATTAATTGTTTATCTAAATCATGTAAAATAAATAGAAATTAAATGTATTTTATAATCAGATGTACAGTCAAATGTCATTGTATTTAGATAATTAAAATAACAGGTCAGTGTAATTGATAAATTAGATATTAATGTAGTGACACATGTATTTGTAATTTGTTCTGTTACAAGTACATGTTTATTGAATTGATTTAATGAATTAAACAAATATTCAAGCATGTGTCAATGTAATTAGTTTAAACTAATTTATAGATGTAGCTCTGTCATAACTCATACATACACTGTATGATATTAATTAATTAACAGCTAATTAAGCCCTTGTTGTAGATGAACATAGACCCCGTCCTGATCGGGGGGTCATGTTCAGCTCAACACCAGCCTATAATGGAGATTGCTTTGATATTGACAAGTTGTAAATGTTCCTGTACAAATGTAGTCTGCTCTCAAAACCACACATGTATGCTGTTTGTCACTTTGTTCAACATCTGCAGCTGAAATTGACCTGTGTATAATTCACCTGGACTGTAATACTTACTCTTTATTTCACACTTTGTGATCATCCAAACATGGCTGTCTGTTGCTTTATGTAGAACTAAATGTAATGAAAATGGATTGCAGATATCAATTAAATAATTCTTAATTAATAATTAATATTACTTAGTGTTTAGATTCATACTTGTTTCTTTTTTTCACCCTTAGATATGAAGAATGCTATTGAATACAAATATTGTGGATTCCTGACCATGGTTTTCCATTTAAAGTATCAAACACAGTTTATGGTGGAATCAGACAAAATATTTCCTAAAGAGACAGACACCGTATCTCAGTGATGTAACGGACCCTGTGTTTATAGTTCTACACAAACTTATTCAGTGATGTAACGGACCGTGTGTTTATATCTCTACACAAACTTATTCAGTGATGAACAGACGGTGTGTTTATAGCTCTTCAAAAACTTATTCAGTGATGTAACGGACCACGTGTTTACAGATCTTCATAAACTTATTCAGTGACGTAACGGTCCATGTGTTTATATCTCTACACAAACCTATTCAGTGACGTACCAGTCCATATGTTTAAAGCTCTACACAAACTTATTCAGTGAGGTAACTGGCCGTGTTTTTATCGCTCTACACAAACTTATTCAATGATGTAACGGACCGCGTGTGTTTATATCTGTACACAAACTTATTCAGTGATGTAACGGACCACGTATTTATAGTTCTACACAAACTTATTCAGTGATGTAAGGGACCACGCGTGTGTATAGCTCTTCAAAAACTTATTCAGTGATGTAACGAACCACGCGTTTATAGCTCTTCATAAACTTATTCAGTGATATAACAGATCGTGTGTTTATAAATCTTCACAAACTTATTCAGTGATGAAACAGACCGCGTGTTTATAACTCTTCACAAACTTATGAAGTGTGTAACGGACCGAGTGTTTATATCTCTACACAAACTTAATCAGTGATGTAACGGACTACATGTACGTGGTTATATCTCTACACAAACTTATTCAGTGATGTAACGGTCCATGTGTTTTTATCTCTACACAAAATTTATTCAGTGAAGTAACTGGCCATGTTTTTATCGCTCTACGCAATTTTATTCAATGATGTAACGAACTGTGTGTTTATATCTGTACACAAACTTATTCAGTGATGTAACAGACCACATGTTTATAGCTATACACAAACTTATTTATTGATGTAAAGGACCGTGTGTTTATAGCTCTACACAAACTTATTCAGTGTTGTAACGTTCCATGTATTTATAGCTATACACAGACTTATTCAATGATGTAACGGACCGTGTGTTTATATCTCTACACAAACTTATTCAGTGACTTAACGGTCCATGTGTTTACAGCTCTACACAAACTTATTCAGTGAGCTAACCGGCCGTGTTTTTATCGCTCTGCACAAACTTATTCCTTGATGTAACGGACTGTGTGTTTATAACTCTATACAAACTTATAAAGTGATAAAACGGACCGTGTGTTTATAGGTCTACACAAACTTATTCAGTGATGTAACGGACCGTGTGTTTATTGATCTACACAAACTTATTCAGTGATGTAACCGTATGTGTGTATATAGCTCTACACAATCTTATTCAATGATGTAGCGGACCGTGTGTTTATGGCTCTACACAACACAGGATCAATGCCCATCTTTAAGTTCTCATTAAAGATAGCTTAAAAGTGCTTAAAGGTGGCTTAAAGACGACCTTTAAGCCACCTTTAAGCCACCTTTAAGCTATATGTGCTGCTTAAAGGAGGCTTAAAGGGGGCTTAAAGAAAGCGTAAAGATGGCTTAAAGGTGGCTTAAAGGCAGCTTAAAGACCATATTTAAGCCACTTTTAAGCCACCTTGAAGGACAACTTATTGGTCCTTAATGTCCAAACTTCTTTAAGCCACCTTTAAGCCCCCTTTAAGCCATTTAAAAAAAATCATAAAAGTCTTTATTCAATATTGTGCTTAATTTACCAACAAAATGTATTAACATGATGAAAATTTATTCAATTGTGATCAATGGGCATTTACAATGTATTTACAATGAATTGCATGGTCTTCAGTGAACAAAATATATTTTATACCTGATTGGAAACTGTTCGGCTTGCTAGACTTAGTACTAAGTTTATAAATTTAAATCTGTTAGATATACGTTCACCTAATTCATAATTATGAAATGCAAGAAAGATGAAACTATTTTTTTTTTAAATGCATTGAAACTATTAGGGTAATAGTTCTACGCAATTAACCGGTTTTCATTATCACGGCGTAATTCCAGCATGTAATAATTTTAATAATATTGATAATTATACATTTACAACAGATGTAGAATAACTGATTAAGTTATGTTTAAATATTTAATTATATACATGACTTTTAAACTATCAATTCTATAACAAACAATATCACCAATTACCAGTGACGTACTATTTTCAGCATGTGGCAATTGCAAAATTAATGATGTATACATATACATGTATATATGATTTACCGGGCCTGGTATGTGACATATTATATTGCCCCTTATAAATGTATTTAAATAATTAACCCCCATTTATGATTATTGTAATTAATTAGCCTCTAAATTTTACTCATACACATGTATCTGTGATTTGTAGACGTAATATTTTTAAAACCCAGGGTAAGGAAATAATATTTTGAGAATTAATTACAAATGTAAATAAAACTTTAATTCAATGGACTTATCGTATACACGTACATACTACGATTTCAAAACCTTTAGGAACCCTGACGTGTACCTGAGCACAAGACACACCTGTTGTGTATATCTTGTTTATTCTGTATTAGTTCCAGGGGTTTTCTCAAGTTGAACAAACAATAGGCTTTAATTAGATATACACAAACGAATAAAACCATGTCTAGACAAACAAAGCCGCAATATCCCGCCCCATATAACAAAGGCAGTTAAGAGTCTTTTCATCTTTAACATGTGTATCTATAGCAGATTTAGAATTAGACCTAGAAATAATTAAAATTTTAAAAAATACATTATCTTATTATAAACTAATTATTAAATTAAAACATGTATTATTCATTCATTTTTTATTTTGTTTAATAACTGGATAAACTTAAAAGAAGAAAGAAACCCTTTATCGTAGTTAGTTTGTGTGAATGCGTGTTCTTTTACGAAAACAAATTTTAAATAAAATCGAAATTGATGTAGATTTGTATTAATGAATTTTGAATCCGATTCAATGAAATTTATGAATTTTAAATCTTGTGTTAACAGTCAAACATTTGATGGTTTTCGGCTAAGTATAATTTAGTCAAACATTAAATATTAATAACTAAGGAGAGAGAGAGAGAGAGAGAGAGAGAGAGAGAGAGAGAGAGAGAGAGAGAGAGAGAGAGAGAGAGAGAGCTTTAGTTTATAATAGGAAACAAACATGCATACTTTAATTTCATGCCCAGATTTAGAGACAAGGACTGCACTCGCCGCTACAATAATTTTAAAACCAAAAAATGAAATAAAATTCTATAACGGCGATCAGTGTTCATTGGAGCAGTGTTAATAATTTGGTGTATATACCAGTTTCTGCGTAGTCTGTGTTGACAATGAAAACCGCGTGGAACTCCCCCCCCCCCTCTTTTAAACTATATCATCACTTGGATCACACCCTCCCACCCTTACGAAAGAATTTTTGCATTTATTGAATTAATTTATGAATTTAATATGAAACTGTTAAGCTTGATCAAAGTTAACTTAGAGGGAACTTAAAGACTGTGTAAAGATAACTTAAAGGGAGCGTAAATGCCACTTAAAGATGCTTAAAGGTACCTTAAAGATGGCTTAAAGGTGGCTTAAAGGTGGCTTAAAGAAGTTTGGACATTAAGGACCTATAAGCTCTTTCTTAAAGGTGACTTAAAGGTGGCTTAAAGATCGTATATCCTTTAAGCCACCTTTACGCCACCTTTAAGCCACCTTTAAGGACTTGCTTAAAGATGGTTTTTCGCCCTGTGCAAACTTATTCAGTGATGTAACACACTGTGTGTTTATATCTCTACACACATTTATACAGTGACGTAATGGTCCATGTGTTTAAAGCTCTACACAATCTTATTCAATGACATTACGGACCATGTGTTTATAGCTCTACACAAACTTTTTGAGTGAGGTAACAGGCCGTGTTTTCATCGCTCTACACAAACGTATCCAGTGATGTTACGGACTGTGTGTTTATAACTCTATATAAACTGATTAAGTGATGTAACGGACCGTGTGTTTATAGCTCTACACAAACTTTTTCAGTGATTTAAAAGACCGTGTGTTTATCGATCTACACAAACTTATTCAGTGATTAACTGACCGTGTGTTTATAAATCTACACAAACTTATTCAGTGATGTAACATACTGTCTGTTTATAGCTCTACACAAACTTATTAAGTAATGTAACGGACTGTGTGTATATAGCTCTACGAAATCTTATTCACTGTTTTAACGGACAACGTGTTTATAACTCCATACAAGCAAATTCAGTGATGTATCAGACCGTGTGTTTATAGCTCTACACAAACTAATTCAGTGATATAACGGAATGTGTGTTTATAGCTCGACACAAACTTATTCAGTGATGTAACAGACCGTGTTTATAGCTCTACACAAACTTTTTGAGTGAGGTAACAGGCCGTGTTTTCATCGCTCTACACAAACGTATCCAGTGATGTTACGGACTGTGTGTTTATAATTCTATATAAACTGATTAAGTGATGTAACGGACCGTGTGTTTATAGCTCTACACAAACTTTTTCAGTGATTTAAAAGACCGTGTGTTTATCGATTTACACAAACCTATTCAGTGATTAACTGACGGTGTGTTTATAGATCTACACAAACTTATTCAGTGATGTAACATACTGTCTGTTTATAGCTCTACACAAACTTATTAAGTAATGTAACGGACTGTGTGTATATTGCTCTACACAATCTTATTCACTGTTTTAACGGACCACGTGTTTATACCTCCATACAAGCTAAATCAGTGATGTAACAAACCGTGTGTTTATAGTTCTACACAAACTAATTCAGTGATATAACGGAATGTGTGTTTATAGCTCTACACAAACTAATTCGGTGATATAACGGAATGTGTGTTTATAGCTCTACACAAACTTATTCAGTGATGTAACAGATTGTCTGTTTATAGCTCTACACAAATTATTTATTCAGTGTTGTAACGGACCAGGTGTTTATAGCTCTACACAAACTTATTCAGTGATGTTATAGATTGTCTGTTTACAGCTTTACACAAACTTATTCAGTGACGTAAAGGATTTTCTGTTTATAGCTCTACACAAACTTATTCAGTGACGTAACGGATTGTCTGTTTACAGCTCTACACAAACTTATTCAGTGACGTAACGGATTTTCTTTTTATAGCTCTACACAAACTTATTCAGTGATGTTACAGATTGTCTGTTTACAGCTCTACATAAACTTATTCAGTGACGTAACGGATTGTCTGTTTACAGCTCTACACAAACTTATTCAGTGACGTAACGGATTGTGTGTTTACAGCTCTACACAAACTTATTCAGTGACGTAACGGATTTTCTGTTTATAACTCTACACAAACTTATTCAGTAATGTAACAGATTGTCTGTTTACAGCTCTACATAAGCTTATTCAGTGACGTAACGGATTGTCTGTTTACAGCTCTACACAAACTTATTCAGTGACGTAACGGATTGTGTGTTTACAGCTCTACACAAACTTATTCAGTGACGTAACGGATTTTCTGTTTATAACTCTACACAAACGTATTCAGTGATGTAACAGATTGTCTGTTTATAGCTCTACCCAAACTTATTCAGTGATGTAACGGACCGTGTGTTCATAGCTCTACACAAACCTTTTTAGTGATGTAACGGTCCATGTGTTTATAGCTCTACAAAAACTTATTCAGTGATGTAACGGATTGTGTGTTTATAGCTCTACACAAAATTATTCAGTGATGTAACGGACCGTTTGTTTATATCTCTACACAAACCCATTCAGTTATTTAACAGACCGTGTGTTTATAGCTCTACACAAACTTTTTCAGTTATGTAACGGACCATGTTTTTATAGCTCTACACAAACCCATGCAGTTATGTAACGGACCATATGTTTATAGCTATTAAGTGATGTAACGGAACGTGTTTATATAGCTCTACGCAATCTTATTCAGTGTTGTAATGGACCACGTGTTTATAGCTCTACACAAACTTATTCAGTGATGTAAAGGGCCTTGTGTTTATAGCTCTACACAATCTTATTCAGTGATGTAACAGATTGTCTGTTTACAGCTCTACGCAAACTTATTCAGTGATGTAACGGATTTTCTGTTTCAGTGATGTAACGGACGGTGTGTTCATAGCTCTACACAAACTTTTTCTGTTATGTAACCGGCCGTGTGTTCATTGATCTACACAAATTTATTCATTGATGTAACTGTCGGGGTTTTTTATAGCTTGACATTGACTTATTCAGTGATGGAACGGACGGTGTGTTCATAGATCTAAACAAACGTATTCAGTGACGGAACGGTCCATGTATTTAGAGCTCTACAAAAACCTATTCAGTGACGTAACGGACTGTGTGTTTATAGCTCTACACAAACCATTTTAGTGATATAACGGTCCATGTGTTTATAGCTCTACAAAACCTTATTCAGTGATGTATCGGACCGTGTGTTTATAGCTCTACAAAAACTTATTCAGTGATGTAACGGACCGTGTTTTTATATCTCTACGCAAACCCATTCAGTGATGTAGTGGACCGTGTGTTTATAGCTCTACACAAACTTTTTCAGTCATGAGACGGACCATGTGTTTATAGCTCTACACAAACCCATTCAGTGATGTCACGGACCGTGTGTTTATATCTCTACACAAACCCATTCAGTTATTTAACAGACCGTTTGTTTATAGATCTACACAAACTTATTCAGAGATGTAGTGGACCGTGTGTTTATAGCTCTACACAAACTTTTTCAGTGATGTAACGGACCATATGTTTATAGCTCTACACAAACCGATTTAGTGATGTAATGGAACATTTGTTTATATCTCTACACAAACTTTTTCAGTGATGTAACGGACCATGTGTTTATAGCTCTACACAAACTTTTTCAGTTATGTAACGGACCATGTGTTTATAGCTCTACACAAACCCATTTTGTGATGTAACGGACCGTGTGTTTATAGCTTTACACAAACCTATTCAGTGATGTAACGGACCGTTTGTTTATGGCTCTACACAAACCTTTTCAGTGAGGTAACGGACTGTGGGTTTATAGCTCTACACAGACTTATTCAGTGATGTAACAGACCGTGTGTTTATAGCTCTACACAGACTTATTCAGTGATGCAACGGACCGTGTGTTTACAACTCTACACAGACTTATTCAGTGATGTAACGGACCATGTGTTTATAGCTGTACATGAACTGTTGTTTTGGGTAAATGATTTTTTAGAGAACTGGTTTATAAATTGAAATTTCTTATTATTTATATCTTGGTTTTACTTACATATTGATTCCTAAATGTCATGTCTTCTTAATACAATTATTCAATTGTGTACACCCTTTTTGTCCTTAATTTTTGTCTATAAACTTGAAGTATATGAAAAGATTTTTTGAGGCGTTGACAAATACATACAACCATTATACATGTAGGAATGTTTGATAAATTTTTTTTTTGTGATAATTATAGCTGATAGATATGGTATTGATCATTGAACTGAGTTAACATTAGTTATAGGGATGACTTTGATATGTTTACATCTATACAGAATTACACCTGAATGTAGTAAATTTACTCTCACATTGCTAAAAATCTGATATATCTTGGGTACAGCTTGTTTAATTTTTTTTAAACTTTTCCTAAATATTAAAAATTGAAGTAAGTCAAATTAATGTTGTTCGAACTCAAGTACAAAATATGTGTATGTTCCCATGTACAACAACAGTTTATCAATGTCATTTCTTGATATGAGAAAGCAATCCAATGTTACTATTGATTTTAACGTCATCTCTGAACTGAAAGTCAAATAAGCTTCTTTTTCATTGGTGAAGTTTTTTTGTGCACCGATACTACGTTTTTGCATATCATGTTACGTTTTTTCCCAAGTGATCTCATGAATGATTCAGATGTGCTGCATATGAAAGTAAATAAAATACATCTAACTATCTATATAGTTGTATCTTTTTATTAGTCTGACTCCGTGAATAAAAAAATCTAACTATCCATATAGTTGTGTCTTTGCACAGTCAGGCTTAGTGCATAAAATCTATCTAACTATCCATATAGTTGTATTTTTGTTTTAGTCCGACTCCCTGAATAAAACACATCTAACTACCCATATAGTTGTATCTTTTATTAATCAGACTCAGTGAATAAAATACATCTAACTATCTGTATAGTTCTATCTTTTTATCAGTCAATCTCGGTGCAGTTAACAAAAAAAAAAAATAGGGAAACACTTATGGATCAAAATGATCACCTGAGCGTTGTAAATGTCCTTCAATATGTTATCTTACAAGGTATAAAAAGCAGGAAATGTATTTCATTAACAAATTGATTTGATTGTAAAAGTTGCATAACTCCTCCAAAATTTATCATATCAAAACTTCCTGCAAGTATGCACGTCTATACTTTTGTTTTTAACGACAATAAAATTCTATATTGAAATGTGCAAAAAACTGGCAAAAAGTAATGGCATTCTTAATTACTGGTATTATGCACATTTGCACATTATGTCCTAAATACCTACAAGGCTTTATGAAATCCCGTGCAGCGGTTTGCGAGGAGTTGCGCTTAGAAACTGTTCATTACTATATTCAATATAAATTAATGAAGTCGAATGTGTTTGGTAATATGAACATCTTCACATTGTTTCCTAAACACGTACAAAGTTTTACGAAATTCCATGCAGCGGTTTACATGTAAGACCTAGAACAGTTTTGCTTACAACAAAAGAATGATCTAATGAGGATTCTCAATCTAGTCAGGCTTTAGTTCCCCACGGTCCTTTACGGAGACGTCACAACCGCTCTGGGTGGGGGCCCTGTTGCCCACTAGGCTCGCTTGGTTTCTACATGAACTTTCCTAATTTGCCGTGTCTTCGTTTATCGACCTGGGACGTCATGAATATTCCCTGAAAAGAAAGTGTGTTACATTACAGTTTTGAAATTAAGCTTATTTTGTACCAAGTTGCGGTAAAATTTCAGTTTAAAAAGCACATTAATTTTATGGTAGCAATCACAACAACACCAACATTATCACATCCTTAACGCTCGGTACAAAGTTAATTCTTCAAAGAACAATGCAGATATTTGAGATTAAAAGTCGGACTTGAGGCTGGGTACTGACTTAAGGGAATTCGGTGACGGCGGCCAAACTCTCCAAACAAACTAGCTACTCAATCAGGGAACCGTCAATGTCGATCCCTGCTGCCCATCAAAATGTCCGTTATACAAAGCCTGACACAAATATATCTTATTCATATTCAGTAGGCCGGTCCTACTGTGGAATCTGATTAATATTATCAATTTCAAAACCTTGCTATTTCTGGATATTTTTGAGGAATAATTTCTGTTATCAAAGTATGAATAAATTTATAGCACTGGTTAGGATAATAGTGAGTTTAGTTCTTGATCAGTGAATAGCCAAAGCACTGGTTATATCAATGAACAAATGACAATAACAAACCGTCAACCACCTTAAAAATCCATAAAACGAAATACAAATTCAAAGCAGAGCAACACGGACCTCCAAAAAGATAGAGATAGTATCAGGTGCCTAGAAGGAGTGAGTATCTTCTGCTGACCGGTCACACCCGCCGTGTGCTCTTTGTCGTAATCGGGAAAAAACGGAAAAGTCCGTAGACAATTAGGTGATAAATTATGGTCTAACAATTAGTATGAAAAACGTCAGTCAGCATGCTACCCAGTGGATGATTGTATTTGCAGACAAGGTCGTTGTATCGACCATAGAACATGACTTCAAAAGAGCCTGTTGATAGTTAATGTTACGTTTTTAAAAGTCTATTTCAAAAACAGACCTTTTTTATGCATAACCATGTGTCATATTGTGAATTTTCCCGTCTTCTTATTCGTTCTTTCAGATTCCTGATGTGTCTAAACAAATGGGTTATTCGTCCATACAAATTTAACTATTGCTGTTCATCTACTCCTACCTTGCCGCCCTACTTTACCTTTCACCGACCAACTTTAGCTATTACAGACCTACTTTAGCCGTTGCTGACCAGTTACCAGTGGTGTTTATGTAGGTCGACTTCTTTTGAAATAGGGTAACAATACATTTATTGCACGACGTGTAATAATAAACGTACGAGGATTAGTAATAATACGAGTTGATTCGGTCAGGTTACGCTTGTTGTAATTGGTGTAACGTGTTGTACGTTCTGATGAACAAGCTTATCTTTGGGAAAAAAAAGAGAAAACTAGTGCACTTGACTGTAGAGATACTAAAACAATGATTAGGAATCGTCTTTTATTATCCTTGACTAATTCTTGTCTCTAAACAAACACACACTTGGTAATACGTGCATCATTATTTAAATAAAGACACTATGAAAACCTTAACATGTGAATGAACATTTTGTTCGCATACATATGTTTATGACTGTTTGTGAGGAGACAGTTAAAGTTGATTGAGAGTGCTTGTTCTTATGATTGAAGTTTAATCGACAGCAGCTGGACGTGTATTCTGTCTTTAATTGTAACTTTGCATAGATCAATCGGTAATCTCCATAATCTCTTGTCTCTTATCTCTTGATGGTTAAATTTTGATAAGAAACACAGATAAAGAAAGAATGAATTAAATAAGGAGTAATATAAGGAGGGGTAAAATGGGTGGAAAGAGTGTGTTACAAAAATCGTTTATCAATGTTTTCTGGTAAATCAGCAGATCATGATGTGGAGATCTTGTATCCTTCAATGAAAAAAAATGCAAGGCCGAAAGGTATAATGTCACAGTTGATATAGTTTCTAAATTCGATACTCTGTATTTGGTTTTGATACATTTCTTATTTTGTTTTTTCAAAAGCTTGAAGATATTGTTTTGTTTAAGAGCCATGGAAATAAAATTAGATTTAAAATAAAAGCTAAATAGACTTACATCAAATTCTTACTCATTATAAACTTAATAAAACTATAAGTGCCGTACGAGTTAACTACGGGGGTTTTAATTTTCTTTTATTAACTCGGACGTCAATTTAATTAGCTATTTAACTCAATCAGGCGTGAAGTTGACAGTCGATTGATTACTTTAGAGCGATTGGTAGCATTGCCAACACCTTCTCAAACCATGTGATTCAAAACTTTTTAAAATGTAGTTGTTCTTTTTATAGTTTCTTTAGTAGTGTTAGATGTAGTGATAGATTTTGTTTTCTTTGTTTTAACCCATGTAATTTATTTCTTTTGTCCTGAAGAAGGGACTGGCTGTCCCGAACATTTGACAATATCAATTGTTCGTGTCGTTAACCATTTTTAGTGCTGTTTGATATATATATGCGTGTATTTTTATATTATGCACCAGGTTCGATAATATATTACATTGCACTATTACATGTATACATGTAGATCTAGTGTTACAAGATATTACATTGCACAAATATGTAAACATTGCACTAGTATCTTAACATATAATATAATTGTGTTATACCATTAACGTTGTAATACAACACAGAAAGGTAGCAGATCTGGGTACATCTGTGTCACCCATACTAAAGATAACAGGCTGGTAAATTTTCACATGATCGGGAACACCGGATCAACGTATCACGTGCAGTAAATAGGACAGGACATCAACACGCCCCATCAGCATAGAAGAAACAGTGAGTTATTTGTTTATATTATTTTAATTCATTAATTTATGTGCTTATTTCATACTCTTATTTGTATCAAATTTATCAAACATTCACACAACTTGTAAATGCAATAACACGAAGTAACATGTTCAAAAGCAATATAGCATGTACAAATAAGTATCATGAAAACTGTCAATTGGATAGGCATTTTAACATTGTACCAAACTTAATAACTAGGACGCCAATCGGGACTTTTTCCTATTCACGTTCATTATTTAATCATCAGCACAAATAATTTCTAACTATTCATCTTATTTTTTAACTCTGTAATCGTCAAGACCTGATTTTCCGTTTCACATAGATTTTTCTAAATTGAACAGATCCATATTTTGCGGTTTAAAAAAAACGTGGACAAGTTCTGTAACCGATTTTGTTGTCCACCAAAGTATTTGCAACGACAAAACTGAAAATATAATCTAGCTTCTCTAAGAGCACACACAGTGTCTTTAGATTAGGATTCGGAGATGTAATAGGTGGGGGTAGGTTGAGCTTGTCAAAACATGGAAAATATCATTTGTTTTCCATTTGAATTCAATGGTGAAATAAACTTTAAGAACATAAAATCAATACTGAAGTTATTCATTACTATCTAAATAGATTTGTAAGCAAAGTTTAAGCAAGTGAACATATCATATATATTCCTGAATTGTGGGACAAAATGTGGTAGAAAGGGTTTGTTTGCAAAAATACTTCAATTCTAGTTTAAGTTCAGTACATCTGACTCCATAAATAGGTGCGTGAACAGGTTAAATCTAAGAAACTCTTACTTTTGATTATAAATCCTAAAACATGTAATAACAGTTTAATGTGTGTATACTATAATAAATTACTATTATAAATTACCCATCATTATTAAGATTTTCTTGTTAATAATTACGTTTCTTGCTCCTGTGCAAGAAAGGGGCCCTAAGAAATCCAAGATCCATGGAACAATTTGCCTGGAAACTCTAAAGAGCAGTGTGTGATGGTCACGCTTATTTTGATTTTGACAGCAGATATCAAAAGGTAACACGTAATTTTTAATGTCAGCCCCCATTTCTACCAATATAACATTTTTCGTGGCCTTTGCCTTTATGCGCTGCATACTTTGGTGCCCAAAACTAGTGATATAATACACCGTAGACATTACCCGCTGTCGTTACCTCCTCAGATTCAAGGGTTTATATAGGTCAGTATAACTCACTCTCCAGATAACATCATCCTATGGTACATGTATCGGGTTCGTTCGCCCTATCTACCTGTTCGCTTGAGTCCGTTGGCCTTAGGTTCGTTTGCTCTAATTATAATTGTCGTTATCCCTAATTATCTTTCCCCATGATTTCATTTCTTCAAAAAGACGTAATTGGTCTAATTGTTAGATTTTAAAGCCCTAAATTATAGATAACTGTCTTTATGGGTTTTTTTTATTCAATTGCATTGTGTTTGAAACACTTAAAGAACTTGAGACATTAAATGATCTAACGTTATATAGAAAGTTAGCAGCGGAAGAGCTATTTTATCTTTGAAGAATTTATGTACCCGAGCACAACAAAATCCTTTAATCTATATTTAATTTGTAAAGGTGCTATATTACATGTGTTGTTTTGTGTAATTATATATCTCTTCATAATTTTGAAAGTGATCATGTTCAAAATTATGAAGAGATAATTACACAAATATGAAAATATACAACTACACTAATCCTGTGTTAAAATAAGGCGAACGGACTTTGGGCGAACAGAAACTAGGGCAAAAGTATTCAAGGGCGAACACATGTTAGGGCGAACGAACATACAATCTTTTTTTTATACAAGCTCCTATGAATCGAACGGAATCAAGGGCGAACGAACCTAGGGCGCTCAGAAACTACCGTATATACTCGCTTATAAGTCGGAATTTTGGGAGTAGAAAATTGAATAAAAACTAGGGGCCCGACTAAAAGGCGTGACATACAATTAATTAATTTTCCCACTAGGTGAAACTTCGTTTTTTGGTGCCATTTTTCTACTAACTTTTGACTTGCGATCCGAATACTTCACAAGTTTATTTTTAATCACTAAAAAGATAAACACAGTAATAAATGTATTGAAAGTAGCAACTGTATTTCTTAACAAAAATATAAACAAGGTTTATTTGATTGTATTTTTTATTTAAGCAGTCAATTATTTACGCCTGAGGTGATAATTGCTGTAGGTATAAATATACTTAAGACAACACAAGCCAGCACAGAGTTTAAGAGGTTATTTATCAACCCTAATCAGTCAGTAGGGGATAAAATCACTGTCATTATACATGTACCCGCACTTTCTAAAGAAAGTTCGGGTATATTGTTGTTACCCTGTTCCGTCTGTCCGTCCGTCCGTCCGTCCGTCTGTCACGTTTTACTTTCTCAAACTGCCCTTACATCTTATAAACCAGCAAACTGAACTCTTGGAGTATGATTTGGGGTGTCATGTTGTTTTGTAAAAAGGTTTCAACAATTCTCTGGTAGTCCTGGGGGTCAAATAATTGGTAAAAAATGACGTTTTTTGACAATAAACCTTCTTCCTCGAACTCCTTTTACATTTTCAACAGTAGACAAATCATCTCTTGGAATATGTTTTGGGGTGTCCTATAGATGCGCAATAAGGTTTCGGAAATTTCAATTTTGTCCTGGGGGTCATTAAATGGCTGAAAAATGACGTTATTTTACAAAAAGTCTGGTTTCAAAAACGTCAATTTCTTTTTGCAGTAGCCTAATGATCTAATTGGATATGCTTCGGGGTGTCATGTTGACGTGTAATCATGTTTCAGAATTTTTGTTTTTATCACAAGTGTCTGTGGGCATCAAAAAATGACGTTTTTTGCCAAAAAAAATATGGTTCCCAGAACTCCTCTTACAATTTATGCAGTAGCTATGTCATCTCTTGAGATATGATAGGGACTGTCCTATAGATGTGCAATAAGGTTTTAAAAATTTAAATTTCATCCAGGGAGTCAAATAGTAGCTGAAAATTGACGTTTATCACTCCTAAAAAAACCTACTTTCCAGAACTCCTCTCATGATTTAATGAATAGCCACATCATATCTTGGGGTATGATAGGGGCTGTCATACAGTCATGCAATAAGGTTTTAAAAATTTTAATTTCATCCAGGGAGTCAAATAGAAGCTGAAAATTGACGTTTATCACTTCTGAAAAAAACCTACTTCCCAGAACTCCTCTCATGATTTAATGAATAGCCACATCATTTATAGGGATATAACAGAGGCAGAGCTATAGATTTGCAATAAGGTTTTAGAAATATAAATTTGATTATGAGGGTCAATGCTATCTGCAAAATGATGTTCCGTCCCATAAAAAACCTAATTCCTGGACCCCCTCTTATCTCTTGTGATTGAAATAACGTACCATAAGATGCATAAGGAGGAAGAATATATATGCTTTAGGGGTGGGGATCACAAGCATTTTTTTCAAGTTATTTGATCATTTTTGATTTTGGGAGGGTGGGGTGGGGTTAGGGTGACCCCCAGATGCCATGACCTACTAATACCACAACAAATTTGCATTGACGTGGTCATGCTTCAAGAAACAAAAATATATATGGTTTAGGAGTGGGGATATCGATGAATTTGAGGATATTTAAAAAATATTCAACTATTCATGTTTTCTATTTAAGAGGGGGGGGGGGTGGTTGTTTAAAAACAACTCCGGGGGGTGGGAGAATGACCCAAGGGGCAGGGGCCAATTTGTCTTATTATAAATGTATCTTGATATGATCAGCAGAATTGGACAGAATTATCACTATAGGGCATCTGCAGAGTGAGGCCCTAAATAGTTACAATATCAATCAAATCAATCTACAAAAAATATTGATAATATGTTATACATGTATTTAGAAATGTCTTTATTTTCAAAATGATTAACAAATTAATCATTAAAAATGAGTTATAAATAACCGATTGGCAATTCTGCAATTGATTGCAAGATCCCTAGTATAATATCACATGTATTTTTTTATATATAATTATACATGTATGTTAACAATCAGGAACATCAGCACAAATTTTCATGAGTCATAAATCTTGACATACCACATATCTCTTGACAAAAAAGAATAAGCAATTTAAAATAAAAGAAAATTATTCATTAACTCTTTTTCTATTACTGGTGTATGATGATGGGGCAGGGGGTATAATGGGGAAAAAAGCTGCAGCATGCCTTCATTCTCACTAAAAATGTATATCTAATCCACACATCCTGGGGATGGAGAACGGTTAAGGCCCCTTCCCCTTCCTCCCTATTATAACTCATATAAACATGATATTTAATACCCAAATTTAATACAAAATAGGGTCAATATGGAGTCAACTCAATAGTGTAAATCTGACAAATGAAAAAATAAAAAAATTCTGCAATTAGAATGACAGAAACTGTAGATAAGCTTATTTAAATACAGATGATGATACAGTATGCTGGCAAATGGAGATCACATTTTAGAAAGTGAAAGTAATAACTTAACTGTTTTGTATACCGGTGTCTCATAATATTGCGCTACTACATGTATTATACTTACCTATATTGGTCAACATCATAATGATAATCCAATTAGCACAATACGAATTCCTTTAGCTGATCACCACAAAAGAAACGTTTATTCATGTTAATTAATCATATTCTGCATATCAAGAAAACATATGCATGTACACCACGTGAAACCCATCTAACCAAAGAGCTGGTTAAAACTAGTACCCGATGCAACCTGTACACCTGTGTTGTGTACGTAACTTCAGACAAAGATCATTTAATTGTAACATATTGCATGTGGCCTTCTTTTTGACTAAAACTAGTATAAGAGAGTGTTATTTAGAGGCAAACACTTGGTGCGGGTATTACTGTCTAATGACAACATCTAGTTTTATTTTTAGTAACATTTAAACTAGTTTTTGAGCTTTTATCCAGTTGTAATGAGTGTTTAAAAAACATAATGGCGTCCAAAATCGAAAGTTACGAACCCCAAGAAAGATAACTCTGTTTACAGAAAACTATTAAAAAACATCGCGCCAAAAAGCGATCTAGCGGGATCAAAAATCAGCAATTTCTGTTTAATGCTTAATATTAAACACATGAATAAATACTGGTCTGGTTTAAAACAATAAACATTGTTTTATTGTTATTCCTATTCATAATTAAGATTACACCTGAGGTTATAATAGCTATATCGGTGGCTGTAGATGGCATGTCACCTAAAATAACACAAGCTAACACACCAGTTATGAAAGGGGCTAATTAGTAATTACCATCTTAATCAGTCAACAGGGGATCAAATCACTATCATCTTATTTTCAATAGTATTTTTAAATAGTTTGAGAGCTTATACCAAGTTTCCATTAAGTTGTTAATCAGAAGAAAGATGTCTTAACTGAAGAGTGAAGAAAACACTTTTAAAATCATTGCATGAGGAATTAAATGATAATAGTTGGGTCAAACAACAATATTTCTTATCTAGAATTTAGTTTTACTTGATAACGTGCTAATTTGATTGAGAATTTGTAGACTGAGAATCTGTAGACTGACTATCCAGAAAAAGTTAACCGACTTATGAGGGTCAACGGCAAAATTTTCAGAATAAATTTGAAAAAGTCAACCGACTTATATGCGAATAATACTTATAGGCGAGTATATACAGTAGGGCGAACGGCGTCCAGGGCGAACACATTTTAGGGCGAACGAACATACATTATATTCCATCCGGATCCATTCTAGATTGCCCCACCTTTTACACGGTGGCTATAAATAGCCACGGTCTATCCTGGTCGGATTATTTCTCACGGGGACCCTAACAGATAAGGAACAATAACTCTGTTAGGTATGCAGTGTAACAGGCAATGTTTTTCCTATGTGTCGATTTCAGTTTTAGAACTAATTTACATCTTATCAGCATTATAGCTGCTTATATTTTGTACATACATTTAAATAATGCATCCTCAGGTAGTGTAGATTCAAGTTTATTTAAATCATATTGCCCAGTGGTAGGGTGGGGCCACAATGGGGGGTCGAATTTTTACATAGGAATATATAGAGAAAATCACTAAAAATCTTCTTCTCAGAAACTGATCGGCCAGAAAAACGTAACTTTGTATGAAAGCATCCCCAGGTAGTGTAGATTCAAGTTTGTTCAAATCATGATCCTTGGGGTAGGGTGGAGCCACAAGGGGGGGGGGGTCAAACTTTTACATAGGAATATATAGGGAAATATCTTTAAAAATCAATTGCCTAGAAAAGTCAGTTCAGATAGTGTAGATTAAAATTTGTCAAAATCAAAATCTTCAGGACTAGGGTTGGGCCACATGGGGGGGGGGGGGGGTTCCAATTTTACAAAGGAAAACATTTAAATTATTCACAGAAACTCAAATGTTATTATTTAGGGTTTTACTTATATCATTTTATAGCATTTTGATTTATTGTTGATTCTTTAAAATTATTTAGACTCTGGCCACTGGATAAATCTTTGAGAAGGGGTTCAAAGTTTGATGTAGGTTTATAATCCATATATAAACAGTTGTTTAAGTCTGATCATTTTCTCGAGAACTGCAATGCTCAATATGTAATATGACTGTAAAATCATCCTTTTACAAAGAGGGGTCAATGATAAACATAAGAATATACAGGGGAATCTTTATATACAGGATCTATTATACGACATTGTTCAGATATTTTGTATATAACTCACTAAAGCTGATTTTATTATGTCTATCATTGCTCTAAGGTGAGCGATGTGGCCCATGGGCCTCTTGTTATATTGGAGGGGCTAGCTCAACAGTAGTAAAAACATTTTCAAATCCTGGATTTGTGTCTGAGATTTCATCTTAATAAGCTAGATAATTTTAAAACTCTATATATTTAGCTTTATACATTGCACACAAATGCACGAGCAGTGTTTTTTCTGCCTTCTAATGTTTTGCGTCATTAGTCATACCCGCATTTGTGGAGTCATGTGATGTAGATTGTCGTCGCAGTTCGTCTGATCAGTGACGTATAACAAGGGGACTGCCGACTACTTCGGGTTGTTTCGGATTCGTTCATTAGGTGCTATAAATTTCGGGAGTTCCGAATGAAATGGTGTTTCAATTTCCGCAGCGCCCTCACCGGGAATCATAAGAACATGTAAAGAATATGGCCGTGTAGCTATCATTGTAGTCCGCAATGGGTGGAAAACATTGCTGTGTTGTTGGATGTAGCAATTACAACGAAAAAACAAAGCTGCTTGTTCCAAATATTAGTTATTTCGGGTTTCCTAAAGACCAGGAATGGAGGGCCAGATTGATTGCTGCTTTTACATGTAACAGGAGTGATAATTCCTTCAACCCGGACTCGGCACACATTTGCTCCATACACTTTTAGAAAAAGTGTCTTATATTTCATGGTAAGATATCCATATGCGAAAAATTGTTTCTAATAACTTTGATATAATTATCGAATATATTTTAACAATTTATATTAATCCTAAGGGAAGGGTTTTAAGCTGATAGCGGACAGTCTCCCAACAATAAATATGCCAAAGAAAAGTATCGAGACGCCGAAACCCCCACCAAGACCCGCACCAGTAAATTTTAATTGATTGAAAATGCTTTGTTTTTCGTTTGTTTACATTGCATATAATTTCTGTTTACATAATTCCATTCTGATTGTTTTTTTAGAAGTTTTGTTTGGTTTTTCTCTTGTTTTTTTTTTAATGTTTTGCTATCTTTATACTCATTTCATGTTATTTATTACGACCATATTACTGATGATTTAATTATTTCACAATTAACATATTTTAAAGCTAGCTATTAAATCCTTAATTGTCAATTAAAGTCAGAAAATGAACATTATTTTCAATTGGACGTGTCTAGAATGAATTAAAATGATTTTACTGATGTATTATGATTTTTGATAGTTACCTTTCTTCGTAAAATAAAAACCAATTTATAGAAAATGGTATTATGTACAGTACTTGCATCCTGATATGTGACTATATTAATGATATGATATATTGTAGACAGTACGTCCATTACCACCTGTCCCTGAAAGGGTAACATACTTGTCACTCTCAGATCTCCAGAGAGATATTTAAAACAAAGACCTTCCAGGCTGGTGTATTCTGAAGAAAGACAGTAACATTCTTGTTCTTGGAACGTATGATCAGTCTTAAGGATTGCTTGACAAGACAGTTACAGTGAACAAGAATTTAGATGTAACAGTCCGATTTGGGGGTACTTAACCTATCAAGAACACATTCTACCAATAATGTTATAATAACTTTTAAAATAGTAGTAATGTATCTTTTTAACAAGCATGTTAATCTTATTGCATTGATTTTTTTATGTAGAGGTACCTATTACGAATCCTGAGACAAATTTAAGCAAAGTTCTGATCAGAAAATTCCTCCAAGAAGTTGGTAAATTCAGCAAGTGTTTGGGGTTACCTGACGGCCAATACAGGGGGAAATTTTACAGATTTGTTTCAACTGCCATCAGCCAGAAGAATGGTAAACCTGAAGTGAAAACTATTGTGAGGTATAACTCATTAAATACTGGATCGAATTCAATGCCATTAAACAAAAATTTACATATCAAACATTTTACTGAATACATTTTTTGTTTTTTTCATGATTTTCAATTTAAACTGTGAAATGACCCTTTTTTAAATTTTAATTTATTGATTATTAATCTTATATTTGTTAATTTACAATACTTCATGTATTGAATATTAATAGATCACAAAGATGTGCTGGAGGTGTGATATCAGATGAACCAACACTTGTCTGTTCAGCCTTACACAAGAGCACCATTGAAAGGCAGTCATCAAACATGCAGAACACAGTTCATCCCAAAACACCACTGTCTTGTCTGTCCAATGAGGACCTGATCAAGGAGGTTAAGGCATCCAGATTCAGTCTTAGAGAGATCCAAGCTCAAATAAAATCTCTGAAAAATGGTACTTAAAACTTTTCTTTGTTTTTTCAGGAAAAAATATTTCAGATAAATGTTCATTATATGACGGTCAGACAGGTTCGAATGCCGGTGGGTAGGTAGCTCAGTTGGTAGAGCACCTGACTAGACTATCATAAGAGATTAAGGGGTGGAATCCAGGTTCGAATCCTGGTCTTGTTAGTCATATTTTCTCCTGTCGCATTTCAGTTATAAAAGCTAATTATGTAAAATGTTTGAGCATTGGTATTTTAGTACACAAGTATTAGAATGCTAAATATATCTACATAAGTAGATGCACTTTATCTACACAAAATGCCAAAAAGCAATACTATAGTATGAAAAAGATGATTTTATTGTTCTAATGTATGAAATTCAATCATTCCTTTAATTACCCACTTTTTTGTTATGCATGTAGGCATGACCGAGACAGTTACAAATGAGGTTGGAGAGGGGCTATACAGTGCTATTGAAAAAAAACCCCAAAATGATGGCTTCCTCGACTTATTCTTGAAAGAGCAGAAAAAACCCTTTTAAATCTAAATCAAAGGGCATGAGGTGGCATCCAATGATGATTAGATTCGCCATTTTTCTCCAATATCAAAGTTCAAGGGCATTTGAAGCAATTAGAGAATCTGGTGTGTTACGGCTTCCCAATAAGTCAGCATTATGGGATTACACCAACGTAATCACTCCATCAACTGGGTTCCAAGCAGATTTATTTGAGGTAATTATTTTGTAAATCATCTTTGTTACAAAAAAATAACTTTCATTCAACATTATACATTGTTATATTCAGTAGTATATTCTCACTATAAAACTCTATATAGACGAAAAGTCAATAATTGTAATATTAGCTTCTCCGAAAAATATTGACCGGTCAATATTTTTTTAATATTGACTGGCTGGGAATAATATTTGGAGAATATTTCCTCTATTTCAATTAATCGCCACTGATTCGTTGACTCGTGAACGGTAACGTAAATTAATCTTCGCGACTCCAAAACAAGGTGACGTCATAAAATAAAAGGCAGTCAGTCATGGCAAGTAAACAACGGACGTGCAATGCGACGGTTTGCAATCATAACGGATATAAAGATTTGCGAATTATAGTGAAGTCAATTCAGATAGAACATGTAGCTTAGTAGTAAACATGTAGCTTAATTCCTACGTGTGGCGGAATATCACCAGTGACCATTTGATGCCGACATATTTTGGAAATGTACTTTGTGAAAAATTAAATTCGTGAATTCTATGTAGAGCTGAGAAATTTACGACAATCCTTTCTTGATTTTTGGTTTGTTTCATCATATAACAAAACAAATGTTGACTGCGTTTTCGGGCAACTTTGATTATATTAGCCCCCTTGGGCTTCGCGTCGTGCAATATTGCGTCCCTCGGGGCTATTATAATCGATGTTGCCCCCAACCCCAGTGAATATTTGTATAATGTTTTATATAACCTGTACCCTTATGAAGTTGAATTAATTAAAAACTTGTATAATTGTGTAAAAAGATCACTGCAGTTATCATGTTATGATCCTCATTTAGGATCTGAAGAGAACAGCCAAAGATCTCCCTCCAGAGAAAAAGTTTGTTGCACTTCTCCATGATGAAATGAAAGTAAAAGCCGTTTGGTTTATGACAAGACAAGTGGTCAAATAGTTGAATTTACCAACCCAGAAACTTGGAGATTCAACGAGGTAGAATATATTACACATCTCAAAAGTTACAGAAGCTGTGAATATTAAAATCCTACAAGTATAATTAATGAAAGGTTTTATTCTTCAAAATTTTGAAATGATGAAATATTGAAATTCTAATACTCCCCCTTTGTGTTGCAGGATGAAGTAATGAACATTGCTACTCAGGTGTAAGTGTTTATGGTAGTGGGTATAAATTCTCATATAAAAATGAGTATAGGACACTTTCCTACCAGAACATCAACAGCAGATGAGCTCTATCCTTTGTTCTGGAAAGCAGTGGCTTTCCTGGAAATGACATGTGGTCTTAAAGTAAACAGCTTTTTTCCATTCATTAACATGTTGTTAATTATATTGTTACATTTCTATCGAATGTTAAAGATTTCTCTCTTATGATTTTATACTATAGTATAAAATCATATAATTTTTTACTGTAGTATAAAATAATAAGAGAGATACATTTAATAAAAAGATATTTTACTATCATTCTGCAGGTCATATCATCCAACAGTGACAAAGCCTCCCCTAACCAGCGCCTGTAAAGGCTTCACAAGTTTCACAACGAGCCAGTTGTCTACAAGGCCAAGAATGAATTTGCAGAGGATGAACAGAGATACATTTACTTTATTTCAGATGTTCCTCACTTAGTAAAAACTCTTAGAAACAACATAAGCAAGTCAAAGCCTGGGGAAACAAAATATCTCTGGGTGTGTTCTTCTGGTCAAAAGTTGATTTTTTCAATTGTTAATCTCTTTCTGTGAAAAAAATGTCTTTCATTGTAAATTTTATATAATTTATTTAAAAATTTATATTATAGAATAACAACACGTAATACAACTTTACAATGATGACATGGCCAGGCAGTTGTACAGAACCAAACCGACCTATGATCAGTGTATTTGATGTCTGTCAAACTTGCAGTACAGGTAATACTTTAAATCTTATACAAAAATATTAACTTAATATGTTGTTACTAGAATGGAAAAAAGTTTGTTTTTCTTGTTTCCTAATTACAGATGTTTACTGGTATGTCTGATTTATGTAATGAGCAATTCTGTAGCAGAAGTAATGAAGTCCTACTATGTCCCAGAAATGTCGGAGACAGCCAAGCTTTTTAAGCTTGTAGACCGATTTTTGATTGCCTAAACACCAGGTTATTAAAGGAAACGGCCTTCACCAGGAAGCCTGATTTAAAGCCGTACACATCCCAGAATGATCCAAGGTTTCGGGTAAAATCACATTTTCAACATTGTAACCATTTAAATTTACAGGTTTATTTTTTATATATATTTATGCTATGAATAGCATTTCACTTTTAACGACTTTTTGCAGTTCTTAGAGCAGGATTTCCTGGAATATTTCCAGCAGTGGTTCGAATCTGTTCGAGCCAGACCTGGGTTTACCAAGACCGAACAGAACAAAATGTTCATATCCTTTCAAACATATGAAGGAATTATGATGACAGGCAAGTTCATGTGCTTATATACAAATTGAATTTTTTTTTAAATTGATCTCATAGTGTAAATATTCACTAATTTATCATCGCAATGTTACATGCATGCAAAACATGTTCATCAGCTTGACATTACATTTGAAATTTGTATTGAAAATGAATGTAGTTGAAAATTTAATTATAAGTAATGAGTCATATTGTTACCTGATCTATATGAGTACATGTATAACTAAACTTGCGGCAGTCTACACTTCTTTATAAACCGCTCTGCTGTTTACTAAACAAATGACACTCTAGCTAATAGCTACAGAGATACCCTTTAATTAAGGTCTTCAATATTAAACAGCTTTAGTTTTTGTTTTGTAGTGAAAGCATTTGCAGAGGCCACAAAATACTTGCTACAAAATTGTGTCATACATTCTTAGCAATGTGTTTTGCCAAGACCCTCTAGAGGAGCATTTTGGCCGACACAGGGGACTTGGCGCAACCCATGACAATCCAACTGTTCATCAGTTTAGGTAATGTCTGTCTTTTATCATGTTTATTGATATTCTTCATAATAAAACTAAACAAAGGTAAAGATTACACATTTAAAAAAGCCAAACTCAAATTTAAACTTAATTCAAATAACTTTGTTGAATTGCATGTTTGAACAGTATTTTTTACATAATATAGTATCATTTTACATTTTTTGACATATTTTCGTTATTTTTTGAAAACACATCAGTCCTTTAAACAATTTAAAGCCATTATTACATCATTATATTTTTTTTATACAGTTATCAAGAAAACAAACTGAGAATTCAGCGAAGCCTTGCTTTTCAGTTTGTCCCAAAAGGAAATACATGTGGCAGGCAAGGGCAGAAGAGAGTAGTGACTGTGTCTAGCAGCCTACTTAAGAAAATCAAGAGTACTTGATGTGACATTTTGTCTAAAACTTTCTCTAAAACATTGTTCATTTGTTTCATAATTTAAATCAAACATTTCTTAATTTATACAATATTGAAAATAAGTACAATGAGATTAATTACGAATGAGTACAATGAGAGTAATAACAAACATACCTCATGTGACTTGCTTTATGCCTAGATGTTTCAATAAGAATTAATCGATACATTTGCGAAGGGCTTTTTGCTTGCTCGCAGATTTTGTTTTCAAATAGTACCTTTCCATGATATGTCTGCACTTTTCATGGCATCATACTTTGTGGTATATTGAACATAAGGTTACTAACATCCTTTCCTGTTCTTTTGTTTTAGACTCAGAGTGATAAGTACAATCATAAAACAAAGATGTAACTTTGTTATCCAGATAAATAGTATCACTGAACTTTTGAAAAGAAGGAACTGAACTTTCTGTTCATAAATTTCTAAATAATAACTCCAGAATAACAAAGAAATCAGTTATTTCATGTGAAGGCTGCGTCAAACTACCCCTAGATTTGACAGAAATTAATTTTGAACTTCCATCCTCGTCTGTAAGTTTATCCAAATAATTGATCATTTCTGCATGAGAAACAAATACTTTTTTACATCTAAACAGAACAAAACCTGCTATGTATGTAATAATATCCCTTTCTCCCGATTTAAGAACACAATCTGTACTTAAATTTGATTTAGAATCTGACAAAGGTGTATTTTGTTTGATGACTTCCTCAGCTACTTTTCAAGATATAAATGCTGAAAGTTGTTGATTTTTTATGATACTAGAAAGTTTTGGGATAACTTCAGTTTGAATATGATGGTATGACTGCCAGGCTTTCTCCTTAGCTGCACCAGAAAAGATTTCTGTAGTTATAATTGCATCGAGCTGCTTTAGAGTTGGGACCAATTGGGAAGCTGCAATGTATTTGTAATGTGTGTCATACACTATGAACCCATATTTAAAGTTAATGTTTTTACAAAGAATACAATGATTTTCATGAGCTCATAATTTACTTTAGACTGTGTTAAACAATTATTATAATGATTTATAACACTTAGTTTATATATCTGTAATGATTTAAAATATTCAGTTGATATATTTACATGTATTTGTAATAAAATGTAAATTTGAATATAAAATCATGCCAATGATTTAATTAAAGTAAAGGATTAAGATAGATTCTTGAGAACTGGACTTTAATATTTTCACTTAATGTTTAAGGAATGAACTCGATAACTTGTATAACCTGAGTTGAGGCAGTTCACATTTTTTTTCATAAACAGGATTATAAAAAAGGTTTAAAACTTGGGTTATATGAGAATAACTTGGATATCTATTTTATTTTAAGTTTTTTGCACTTTACAATAAAAGTGAGTACACTTTTACATCAAAATCAAACTGTACAAAATTTGACAGTAGTGTAATAGTTAGGTAACAAATCAGTTTATACAAGTATAAGTATAACCAAATTACAACTAGAAATATTAAATTATTTCTGTTGAGTTCTTCTATTTACAAACGCACTATTACCTCATATACATCATAGTACACTGTACTTGCATCTATTAAGAAATCTGAAATCCTGCTTCAAAATGTCGTAAAAAAACTGCAGTCAGTGATTAAAGTACACAACAGACAGATCTCAAATTTAAAGCCAGATTTTGTACTTTTCTCAACTATCACAAGTAAATAAAACCACAATAGAACATTGATGAAAGTATTCTGGAATAAATAACTGAAAAAATATAATTATGAACAAGAAGATTTAAGGGTTGGATCAAGACTTTTACCACTTATAGATCCCAAAATGGATATCATTTCCTCTGGCAATATGGTGTCATTCTGAATATCATTCATGACCCTAGTAACAAATTCCTCTGATATGCAGAAAATTTTGTTTGGTGAAGGCAACGAATGCTCGTTAAAAGATAAAAGCAAGCTTGATCTAAACAAGATCTAAACAAGCTTGAAATTCAACCATACTTAAATTTTTTCCATTTCCAAAAAGATTCGTTCTTTTTTGACTAAATTAAGAATAATTGCACACCAATAATAGATGGAGGTTGGCAGATATTGTAACCGTATTATTCCAAGGGATGAAATATATACAATATATTTTATTAACTGTCATACTGTTGTTGAAGATAAGCATCATTTTTATTTATATGTCCTCTTTATAAGCGACCACGAAGTGAATTTTGTTAACTTTTTAACACATGTTAAACCAGATGTTAAATCAACAAGAAATATTTGTAACTTCATACGTGATGCATTTAACATGAGAACATTAGAAAAACTATGTATATTATACATATATCATGTAAGACTTGCACCACATGGGGTTTTTCTCAATAAATTGAATTGAAATTGAAAAAAAAAAATAAACATTAATTATTACGATCTGTAGTAATAAAGTAATAACTCGTACATGTACAATACTCGTCTTAAGAACTGACACCCAAACTTTCAATAAGGTACATCGAATTACCGAAATGACAGTACTTACCGAAATGACACATGAAATTACCGGTATGGCACTAAAATCGACAGAAATGACACATCAAATACATTAAAATGGTGATATATTATATTTTACATTTATGTCTTTCAGGTAAAATGCTTCATAACCAAACAAAAATATCGTATTAATTGAAAGTTAAAGAACGATAACTCTTACAAAGACAATAATGATATACGGCATTACTTTAATAAAATGAATTAATGTAAAGAAAAATCAATATAAATTAGCAATTTCTAATTAACGATACATATAGCCTTAGCTTAATGGGGTATTTTAATTGTATGTTTTTACAATATCAGAGGGTCCAATTACATGCTCAACTCATAATTTTCCAACTATCCAACCATTTTCCGTCATGCAATTATATATACCATTTATTTACTTATAATGACATTAATGGATATAATTTCAGGTGTCATTTCGGTAAATACTGTCATTTTGGTAATTCGGGTTACCCCTTTCAATTGTATACTATATTGGTAACTTCGCATTATATATCAATGCAAATTTAATGTGTTAACTACATGTATAATAAAAGTTCATACTTCAAAAACGTCAATCAGGTCCTCGCCAATGTCACTACAAGATGCCATTATTATAAATACGGAAGTCTTCTATGACTCCCGGTGGGGGCTCTGCGAAAACAGTAAGATATTTTCGCGCCAAAGCAAGTCGGCAGTCCCCTTGTTATACGTCACTGGTCTGATTCACGAGGATGTAAGAGTTTTCTGTGTTTCTCTGTGTTTTTCTGTTTTTCTCCGTGTTTGTCTGGGTATTTATTTTCTTTACATATCAGTATACTTCATTTAAACTGATTGCTTTATTTTGGCCACGGAATTAGTGGAATTATCGTTACCGGACTACAGAACAAAGCAGTTCATTATTTGGCCCTTAGCTTAAATCTCTTTATTAACAGTGTGCAAACTTAACACATAAACTTATAAAATGACACCACTCTATAATGGCACCACAAACTACGGGAAATCAGAAATCGAGAGGATGTAGATACATCATATATTTCCTCTTTCCTGTAAAATCTACTTTTGTTTTGGGAAGGTTGGGACAAATAAGGTGGTGCAGGCGTCCGACCAGTTCTCGCCGAGTACCATTTTACGTGCATTGTTACGTCATTTTTCGTAGATAATTTTATGTGTTGATAGATGACAAAGCGATGCACTTGTGAGAAATGGTCCTTGGCGAGAATTGGTCGTATGCTAGTGTGGGACACCTCTAACGTTCGAGTACCCATTATTGCCGAAAAATACACAAGTTTTCTCTATTACTCTCTTCATGTGAGCTGTCGTGTAGAAATTTCAATGCAAATCTCTGCACTGTTCATTTGTTTAATTTGAGTATTTTTATTTTATTCTCATCAATATCGACTTACCTCAGACTAAAAATACCTGTCCATGAACTTTAACAAGTTCATGGACCATGCACATGTAACAAGATTTCTTTAATTAAAAGTAGGTTTGGTATGTATTCTAACATACCCAGAAAGCATGCAGGATATACTTAATTTAAAAAAAAAAAACGCAAGTAGATGCAGAATTTTATGGAGCCTTCATTTTACGAGTTACGAATACCCAATTTATTTTCCTCTGTTTTAGGATTAAATGAAGGGATGGATTATAACAAATACTTCTGGAATTCGTTAAATGTCTTACTAAGTCTTAAATAAATCATATTTTACCACAATAAAGATAAGCGGAGGCGCTGCGACTGTATTCCGACAGGATGTTAGAAACTAGTCAAAAGTATTGTTACGGGGGTTTTGTCTGTAATTTCCATGCATTGCCAAATGAAACTGTTAAAAAAATTACCAATAACTGGGTGGTTTGTACTAAACCTGTTATTCAACAGGTTCAATCTATGGTGTTAAAGGCCGAAACTGTTCTATCTACATTAGATTTTAACAGCTATGCTATTCGGAACTCATCGGCTTATTCGCAACTGGTAAAATGGCTTCCCACGTAATTTGTTAGAATAAATTAAAATTCTATTAAAAGAAATTTATAAACAGCAATATTGCATTAATTTCAGCAAGGATAAAGTGTACATCAGCCAAAAAAATAGATATCAAAATAACACCAGGGAACATTTACAGCACCGCCAAACCTGTACCCTATTCGGAACTGGTCAAATGACTGTACTTCCTATCAAAATATAGTGACTTAATATAGAACATAATTGCAAACATCACGATGATTCAGATTTAATTATAGCAGTTGCAAATGACCGCCGAATCTAGTTACGAGACGCTGTGTTTAGTTATGATCGCGACAGCAATGATTTTAGTTTTGGTATATGAAGAAGATCACCATTTAATCTGAAAAGCCTATAGGAGGAGAGTTCCTGCAGCTTGCACTATGCTAAATATCCCATTATGCTTTCTCAAGCCTCGTAGTTGTGGTGTTTCTTGAAGAACATGGGGTCTTATTTATTTCAATTAGTTTGAGCTCATAAATCCGATACATTCATTGCAAGGTAACTTTTTATTTGTTTTAAAACATTACTTTTTCTGGATTTGAATAAGAATTGCACATTTTTCATATAAAAAGAAAAATACTGCATCCTTTTTTTATGAAATAAAAAAAATTATCATGGCCCGACCACATCTGTTTTTGAAAATTTTTGAAATTTTTTATGGCCTAATGTTGATCATTTTTAAATGCATTTTATTCAGCTGATCCCTCTCTATTCTCTCATTAATAGTATAAATTGATGATTTATCATTCATTATCTATTTACATACAAATCTGAAGGTTGATTGAGCTAAGTTTTTGGGACACTACCGCTTTTAATTAAACACAGTCTCACTGATCAAGCAGAGTGAAAGGGGAATAAATCAATTTTCAAGTTTTAACATGAATGGAGTTGTTCCCCTTTTCACCTATACTTAAAACAAGCCAAGTTTTTGATAAATGTACAATGCATATTTCTGTTCTTAAATCATAATATTCATTTTTAAAATGTTTAATTAAGCTAGAAATGCACAGAGTAATTAATTATATTGATTATTACAAAACAGTTCCAAACACACAAGTTAGATAAAGATTAGTGTGTTAGTAATTCTCTCTCTCTCTCTCTCTCTCTCTCTCTCTCTCTCTCTCTCTCTCTCTCTCTCTCTGTATACCAATGTAAATATCTCTGATTTATTGTTAAATATATTAAAGTCATTTCCCATTTTAAATCTCTCTCTCTCATTCTCTCTCTCTCTCTCTCTCTCTCTCTCTCTCTCTCTCTCTCTCTCTCTCTCTCTCTCTCTCTCTCTCTCTCTCTCTCTCTCTCTCTGAGTACTTTTGCTTTCCTATATGTTTTAATTGTAAAATAATTTACCATCTAAACTATTTGATGTATAATATCACTTTATTTCTGTGATACAGGTACTAGTGTGTAGAATTATGTGGTCTCTTTACAGGTTTTAAGTGTATGATACACAGAGATACAGTGGATGAAGTCAAGAAAAACAAAATACATACGTGGTATAGTATTCATGAATTTTTCATATATATGAATTTTATAAGGCAGCTAAGCTTTTTGTTTCTTGGTCACTCAGGAGACCTATTGCTATCACTCGTCTGTCGTTGTGTGTCATTCATAGACATCATAGTATACAGCTCTTAAATAGGTATGAGGGCAGTAGTCATTGTGTTAGCCCCGGGGTAAGAACTGTTGCCCGAGAGCATAGGCCAAGGTCAATATCAATTTCTTATCAAGGTATTGACAAAATAACTATTGCCCTCATCCTTATTAAGGTTTGTTTTGTTAAACAAAGGAAAAATATATCCTTGTGGTAATGTCAGGGCTGGGATATTGTCAAATTATCTTCCCCAGGGACAGTCATATACTCAACCAGGGTAAGGGGGAGAACCGGTCATTGGCTACAGTCAAATATTCAGCCAGGGCAAGGGGAAAGCAAGTCATAGGTCACAGTCAAATACTCAGCCAGGGTAAGGGGGAAAGCAAGTCATAGGTCACAGTCAAATACTCAGCCAGGGTAAGGGGGAAAGCAAGTCATAGGTCACAGTCAAATACTCAGCCAGGGCAAGGGGAAAGCAAGTCATAGGTCACAGTCAAATACTCAGTCAGGGTAAGGGGGAAAGCCGGTCATAGGTCACAGTCAAATACTCAGTCAGGGTGGGGAGAAAATCTAGTCATAGACCATCAGCCAATTGTCAAATGACCTCATATATAACTGATGTGTTCCTATTTTTGAACACAATCGATAATTAGGCGAAAACAAAGTTGAGAGAGCAAGGAGAAGAACAGTACATGTATGTTGAGAGAGAGAGAGAGAGAGAGAGAGAGAGAGAGAGAGAGAGAGAGAGAGAGAGCAATAGAACTTTAATTTGTTAGAATAAAATTTTATTAAAAAAATTAAAAACAGCAATACCTTATAACCTTGAAAATTAGCCGGATTTAATAATAAGCCGGTTTTGAAAATAAGACACCTATTTCTTGCACTGAAGAATACTCGAAAATAAGCCTGTTTTGAAAATTAGCCAGTCATGACAATGCTAGTTCGGAAAGAGTTTAGACTACCGTAAAGTCTCATGTGAAGCACGCACCTGTGTATATTATGCATGAGTACATAGTGTATTCAATTCGTTTAAAAGTAATAACGTACGTTTGTGAATCTAAACGAAAACAACCAACAGCGGTAATTACCTAATTGATAATTAATCCAATTATTTGATTATCGTATTACTAAAATAAACATTGTGATGAAACGTCTATATATGTCGTTTATCGTCATTATCTAGTCGTACAAATGATCGGTCTATTTTTAAAGTGTCCACCTGTATGCAAACCAATTACGGCATAATGGGACATAAATAATTTTTTAATCAAATCATAATTATCGCTTATCTTCCTATACTCATATAAACTGTGAAATCCGACAAGACACAGCATACTTCTGACACCGGAAATTGTTAAACAAACATTGACCACGCGACGAATCAACAGGTGGCTGGTTACGTAATGGCGAATACACTGGCTAGAACTTGTTAGATGTAAGGAACAGTGGTCAGAGTACATACATATTCTAATACATGAAATAAAATTGAATTAAAAACACTTTAACACTTTTCATTTCACTTTTACAGGTGTTTACCTTGATATACCATTTTTAGAACAGTCAAATAATTCACAACTGATCAATTACAACTTACATTGTTTTGATAATAAGCTATGATTATGATCTCATCGTTTACGGGATTTTTGCATTGATAATAAGCCGCGATTTGAAAATAAGACGGTTTTGAAAATAAGCCCCCATTTTCTTACCAAAAGTTTAAATAAGCCGCGGCTTATTTTCGAGGTTTTAGGGTATTGCATTAATATCAGCAAGGATAAAGTGTACATCGGCAAAAAAAAATAGATATCAAAATAACACCTGGGAACATTTACAGCATCGCAAAACCTGTACCCTATTCGGAACTGGTCAAACGACTGTACTTCCTATCAAAATAAACAACAAAATTGAGTACAATTTTTTGTGCTCTCAGCCAAATTGATAAAGACACTCGGTCAATGTCTAATTACAGTTTATAAGTACAGCATCACTGTCAAACTGTCGAATGACAGAGTAAATTCTAGAAATGAAAAAAATACAACATTTTGCTTATGCATGTACAAATATAAGGTCGTACTGGAAAAATATTGTTTTAATGCATTAAAAGATAAATTCTCTAAATAGTAATTAACAATTAAATTTACCCTGTGGGCCTATATTTATAAACTGTTGTAAACTGGTTGCAAAGCAAGCTAGCCATGTGGTATCCGTTTTTTTTTAAAACTATTAAAAAATTGTAAATTATATACATTGTATACATTGACCTTCTCAAGGGCCAATATTGGCTCCCAATCCTATTTAAAATTCCACTTTTTAAGCATTTCCTTACCTAGCCATTTGGTTTTCAGTTTCTTTTTGAACTATTAAAAAATTTGCAAATTATATACCTTGCACATTTACCTTCTCATTGGCAAATATTTGCTCCCAATTCTTTTTATAATTCCATTTTTTAAACATTTTAAGCTTTTTAGCTCAGTTGAGCTGAAAGCTCAAGTGAGCTTTTCTGATCACCTGTAGTCCGTCGTCCGTCTGTAAACTTTTCACATTTTGTACTTCTTCTATAAAACCACTTGGCCAAATTCAGCCAAATTTGGCACAAAGCATCCTTATAAAAAGGTGAATATAAATTGTAAAAATAAAAGGCCAGATTGTATTCAAAGCGGAGAAAACCCTGAAACTTTAAAAAAGGGGTGTGCATTTTAAAAAATCTTCTTCTCAAGAACTACTGAGTTAATCTTAACGTAATTTAGCATAAATCATCCTTATGAAAAGGAAAATATAAATTGCAAAAATTAAGGGCAAATTTCCAAATTTGAGCTAATTACGAAAATACTAATAAAGCGGGCTCGTTATTCCATATCTCGTAGACTGGCAAGTTTGTACGATATTGACTGATCTTATGACAGGCATTGCCAGTCTATCGTACGACCACGCATCTCGAAAACGAGGTTCTTTGTTTGAAGCAACCATATCAATCCTACAAAGATCAATATGTTTGTTGTGCAACAGTTCACGTGTGAATATAATCTATGAAACATGGAAGATATATTGGTGCCGATTATTGTGAAGTAAATTGAGGTTAAATATTTCAATGCGTTATCATTTTCATTTGTGACGGTGGTTTTGGCTTGTTTTGATTTTCGTTTCATTTTGCCTTTTAACTTGGGGAGCGATCGCCTGTATTCAGTATTCTGGTATTTGGAACATAGACTTCGGTAAATAGGCAGTTGATTGTTTATTTGCAAAAATGATAAAATCTGATGCATTGACAACGTACTAAAAGACATTTCATTCAGTTGGTAATTCGGTATGATCTCTTAGCAATCGTTGGGATTGCAATGGTGATTAATTCAATGTGTTTTGTTAAAATGCTTAGCATTTTCTCGAGTCTATTCATTTTAAACAGACATTAATTTCGTTGAGGAGGTATGTAGGTATATATGATTTTGAAAATAAATTGTGCTCTTTCTGATTAAGTGCATTTTCCCTCTGTTTTTATTGTTTATTAATTTCCAATTGAGTGTCAACAAGGACCAAACAAGGGGGCGACTTTGGTTGAAATAATCGATTTTTGATTGGTAACTTCGCCGGAATTTCCTTGGAAAGAGAATTTGATATAGCCATATATTCCGATTTCATAATCATGTAAATTAACTCCAAAGACAATAAAACGATGTTTATGTAATTGAAAAGATGTTTTCACAGCCTCAGTTAAACCCTGTTGTGATTATTCACCCGCAACTGTCTTATCTTTAGAGGTTATAAATACGGGTGATGCTACGGGTATAGTCCACTAATGCATTTTCCATAGGCGGTAATGTTAACGTTCGGGTTCATATCTCCGGCCCTAATTTTCGTTCAGCAACGAGGGACCTCTTGAATGAAAGCTCATCAAATTGTCTCTCCCCCCTTAAAATTTCGTGGTGTGAAGTCAGATTCGTTTTCCCGCAAAATGCGTCTGTATTGAAAAACTCTGAAAATGAAAGTAAAAGTAGGGAATTTCACAGTTTTGAAAAGGGTGTACTTCAAACAATTTCAATTCTTTCCTTCAAATGATAATTCGATTTTGACAATTGCTTTTAAAATTGCAAATCCTCTTTTCTGACAGGTGTCAAGCATTCTGATTTAAAATGTCCCAATAAATGTATATCCACTCTGCAAGTATAGGAACTATTTTGCTTAAAGGCACTACTTTGTTGTCCCTCCGATTCTAAAAATACTTGGAGGGATATACCCACATATTGTATTGAAAATTACAACTGATATTTATTACATTTCATGTTGATACTACAATTAGTTGGTAACTTGTACAAATTAATGCAAAACCGTTTGTTTACAGTTATCTTCAAAATTAAAAAGATCCTCTACCTAACTGTTGTAATTGGGTTATAGGGTAGGACTAATTCCTCCTAAATACACAAGTGCATATACTGATTTTATGTCACTTGGCTAACTCAATTACAAAACATTTTATCTATATAATGTATGAATACATTAGAAAATTGAAATTAAACAAATTGGATAAGTTTTTAAAATTTGCGTATACTTCTACGACTGACGCTGAAATGTTTGTTGATCATTCGAATTGTCTTACTATAAACATTTGTGTACAGAAAAATCAAAAGGATGATGTGCTATAACTACTGTGTGGGGTCCCTTTTCATTTGATGAATTATATGAAATCTGCAACAATTTTGGTAGTTTTCAAACGAGTACATCAAAACGTCTTTTAAACAGTTCTGACACATTATAATTATGAGGATATCTGCATTATATATCATTATTTTTAAGAAGATATTGCAGCAGAAAATCATCTTGGTCCGTTTGTTGTTTTTGAGGAAAGATGAAAATAATTGATGGGCCTTAGTACAAAAGTGATACCTGTATGCCTGACAATACATTGAATTATATAGCTTTTTAACATATCACGTGACAACATTTTCCAGTCGAATGTTTTCATCGATCAAGTGAGTAAGGTTATAAAACGTCACACAAGTTTACACCAGGTAAACAATTATTTAAGAGAAGACTAATTAAGTTTTTTTTCTGTAGCCTTAGCAGCTTTTGCCACAGTGTTCAAACACTGCGTACTGGCTTCCAGACTATCTGGCGATCCTCTGTCCGTCAATCTTTGTTAACTTTCACATATGAGATACGAGCTGTGAAAATGAAATGTATCTCATCGGCATGGTTTCACATAAAGCTTGGCATCTTAAATATACACACAAAGAATATTCACTTAGATGTGAAAATGAAAGTTACACTAATTTAAGTTCAATTTTTTTTTCATAAATACCAATAAACCAAAAAAAAATATTGCAGGTAAATGGTAACTTCCAGTATTTTCATCATATAAAATAGATATGTATTGCATGACCTCTGAGACAAAATATTAATGAAATAAAAAGTTGGCATCCTTTAATTGTGTAGATTCAACATGTTCAAATTATGATTACACATGATAAGGTAGGCCCACAATGGGTGCCGTTTTTTAACTGATATACGTCTTAAAAAATATATGATTTTTTTTTATCTTTAAAGAGCTTACACTGTTCACATATGTGCAAAAACTGCAGGAAATAATATATCGGTGTTATATATAATTTATATATCGCAATATATTTTCACCCCTACCCCTTTATAAAATATTGAGTCTTACATCAGAAAATTATGGTACTTAACTTTGCTAAATATTAAATTTTACTGTTCTTAATTATCTAAAGTGTTTTAAGTCAAAGTAGTAGGTGCTCAGGTGAGCGATGTAGCCCATGGGCCTCTTGTTTTGAATGAATACCGTTACTATGTTGTGGCCTAAATTAAAATTCATGCTTTACATTTTTATGCGTGTTTTAATCTGATAATCTGGAATATATCTGAAAAGAAATCATTTGTTATTTTCCCCAATTCTGTCAACTTGTTAGTTCAAGTTTTCAAATCATAAACAATGATAGGATTTCCATAGATAGGCTGATGTGCTTTCGAAAGTTTACATATAGTTTACACTAATTTGAACTTATAAAGCTAACAATGCATTGATGTTTGTGACAGACATATGATATTTTGTTTACTTTTTAGGTGTTTTATCCTCATTCAAGGTAGAACTAACTGATCCAGCTGTGGAGAAACATTAATAACTGTGGTATAGTATGAACATTAATTTTTTTAATTATGATACAGCAGTAATTTATTCAGCTAATCTCTCATAATTCTATCAACAATGGTATTAAGTTGAGTGAATTGATTGACATCTGTATACATTACCGGTACATTCAAACTTTGATTTAGATAAGACGTAACCTTCTCTGACACTACTGAATTAATTCCTTGGTTCTCAGGCCCGCGCGCATCTGATTTAACATTGTGCATTGCCCATTTTTATCATTAAATGAATTAAGTAAAATTTCGATAGTGCGCTTGCTTATTCCGGAAAAAAAATTCCTGATTTAGGACCGCATTTTAGATACTCAAGTCAATAAAACGCTTGACTTAATTTAGAAGATAATTGCACAAATTATCGCGATGACTCAGATTTAATTATAGCAATTGCAAATGGCCGCTGA
>CM065924.1:27673152-27788066 GCA_033439105.1 Magallana nippona
TTTTACAGACCTGTTCTCCTGCCACGAATCAAAACTGATTTCAAAACCTGTCAAACAGAATTCTCCCTCTATCAATCAGAAATGTTAACAAAGGCCCAGACACTGAAGGATTTCATTGACAAAGTGAAAAAAGATTTCATGTGTAATGTGTTCTGTGACTTTGATTTCAAACACAGATGTTTAAAACAGATGATAGAAATGATCAGACATATTGTCAGCCTACAGAGATATGTACACATATATGAACAGAGGAGAGTAATCAGACCGCTACAATTCCTCTCCTCCACAAAGACAGCCCTCCCCCAGATACATCCTACACTCCACACCAGCCAGCTCTCCATGACTGAGTCACTCAACAAGGAGGATGTGATGGAGTCACTGAGTATCCAAATCACAGAGAGAGGAAACCGACGCGTAGGAAACCAGTGTCTGCTGAAACTGACGTATGCTCCTGAGCTCCATCAATCTCTCACAGTGACAGGTGTTGGTTGTTGTTTACACATTTCCTGTGTGACATCAGACCGGGTCTGGGTCAGTGATCATAGATACAATCTGATCTTGACAGACACAACAGGTGTCCCTCTACATTGTGTGGAGGATTCATGTAGTTATTTATATAGAGGATTACACACAGTGAACAGTGAGAGTGAACTGATTTATATAGATAGGAATTATAACATCAACAAACTGTCAAAGGATATGAAAACAACCACCACATTTATAGAGAGTACAGACTCTACATGGAGACCACTGTGTGTGTACTGGTCCCCGTCCACTGGGGATCTACTGGTCGGGATGTGTTATATACGTTCAAGGACAGGCAAGGTAACCCGGTACAACCAGAGTGGACAACTGACACAAACCATAAAACATGACAACACAGGACGGGGACTGTATAGTGAACCTCACTATATAACAGAGAACAACAATGGGGATGTCGTGGTGTCTGACTCTGGTGCTGTAGTGGTGACAGAGCGTGGAGGAATACATCGTTTCTCCTACACAGGACCTCCATCAGGATCAGGACTAGTGCCATGGGGAATCTGTACTGACTCGCTGTCACACATCCTGGTGTGTGATGGTATAACCAAAACAGTACAGATGTTGGATAAGGACGGTCAGTTCCTGTCACATCTACTGACAGAATTACAAGAGATGGGTAGACCACGGGGCCTGAGGTATGATGTCAACACTCACCGTCTCTGGGTCGGATCAGACAACAACAAGGTGTGTGTCTACAGGTATATCACCAGACAGGACGCTCTGACAGGTAAGTCTGAGTCATTATCATTGATGTAGTATATATGTGTTAGGTATCATACATGTTTCAATGAGATCTAAGTATACCTTAGTTATTTTTGTTATATCACACAAGTCATGTTAAATTGTTAATTCAGTTTATCTCTATTTCATTGTGATTGTAATTCATATATTAGTTATATATCCATGTAATTGTTATTCATTATTACAGGTATGTACATGTTACCATATGTAGTTTATTACTTTTTTTCTATTTATTGCTCAAACTTATTTAAATAAGAAGATGCAAACATTATCATGGTTATGAACGTAAGTTATACAAGAGCAATTCATTTTAAGTAATTAGATAAGTTTAATAATTATTTCATCAGAGTAATGAATTAACTTAATCTATTGACTTTAATCAGAGTAATGAATTAACTTAATCTATTGACTTTAATCAGAGTAATGAATTAACTTAATCTAATTACTTTAATTAGAGTAATGAATTAACTTAATCTAATTACTTTAATCAGAGTAATGAATTAACTTAATCTACTCCTTGTAACAATACAGGATTAGAACTCTATGTTTGATGTTTGTAGATCAAAGTCGTGTGATGGAGTCACTGAGTGGAATCCCAACCCCAGGGACAGAAAAACCACAGCAAGGAAACCAGTGTCTGCTGAAACTGATGTCTCCCCCCAAGTTACTTCACTCTCTCACAGTGACAGGTGTTGATTGTTGTTTTCACATTTCCTGTGTGACATCAGACCGGGTCTGGGTCAGTGATTATAGAAACAATCTCATCTTGACAGACACAACAGGTGTCCCTCTACATCGTGTGGAGGATTCATGTAGTTATTTATATGGAGGATTACACACAGTGAACAGTGAGAGTGAACTGATTTATATAGATAGGAATTATAACATCAACAAACTGTCAAAGGATATGAAAACAACCACCACATTTATAGAGAGAACAGACTATACATGGGAACCACAGTGTGTGTACTGGTCCCCGTCCACTGGGGATCTACTGGTCGGGATGTGTTATATACATACAAGGACAGGCAAGGTAACCCGGTACAACCAGAGTGGACAACTGACACAAACCATACAACATGACAACACAGGACGGGGACTGTATAGTAAACCTAACTATATAACAGAGAACAACAATGGGGATGTCGTGGTGTCTGACTCTGATGCTGTAGTGGTGACAGAGCATGGAGGAAGACATCATTTCTCCTACACAGGACATCCATCAGGATCAGTACTACGGCCATGGGGAATCTGTACTGACGCGCTGTCACACATCCTGGTGTGTGATAGTAAAACCAAAACAGTACAGATGTTGGATAAGGACGGTCAGTTCCTGTCACATCTACTGACAAAATCACAAGAGATGGGTGGACCACGGAGCCTGAGTTATGATGTCAACACTCACCGTCTCTGGGTCGGATCACGGGACAACAACAAGGTGTGTGTCTACAGGTATATCACCAGACAGGACGCTCTGACAGGTAAGTCTGAATCATTATCATTCACATTAATTAGATATAGATAACTAAGAACAGAGTCCATGTTAATTATCAGTCAATAAGATACATGTAAGACAGGTTTATCTGTGTGATTGTTTGTCAATATAAACAGCTCATTGTTACAGGGTTAGCTGTATCTACCAGTCATTGGGATTCATTATTTATCTAAAATAAACAGAAATTAAATGTATTTCATTATAAGATGCACGGTCACATGTCATTCTAATTAGTTAATTAAGATAACAGGTCAGTGTAATTAATAAACCAGATATTAATATAGTGACACATGTATTTGTAATTTGTTTTGTTACGAGTACATATTGATTGAATTGATTTAATTAATTACATAACTATTAAAGCATGTGTCAGTGTAATTAGGTTTAACTTATTTGTAGATGTAGCTCCGTCTTTATTTAATTTATTTGTAGTTGCGTATGTATCATTACATAATCTGTATGATATAGATTAATTAATGGTTGATTAATGCCTTGTTGTAGATGAACACAGACCCCGTCCTGATGAGGAGGCCATGTTCAGCTCAAAATCAGCTGTAGAATGGAGATAGCTTGGATATTGACAATTTGTAAATGTTTCTGTACAAATCTAGTCTGCTCTCAAAACCACACATGTTGTTTGTCACTTTGTTCAACATCTGCAGCTGAAATTGACCTGTGTATAATTCCCATGGACTGTAATACTGACTCCTGTTTATTTCACACTTTGTGATCATCCAAAATGGCTGTCTGTTGCTATGTGTAGAATTAAATGTAATAGAAAAAGGGCTGCAGATATAAATTTAAGAATGATTAATTACTATTAGTGTGTAGATTTATACTATCTAAGACTTACTAGTGATCTGAACACTGAGCGAGATCGTAGACTCCATGCCGAGAATGCTCAAGAAGTCGAGAAGGTGACCCTGGCCAACCTACAACAGGAACTCGATCTCGAGAGGAAGAATCTCAGATCCACCGAGTCTGAGTATTAGGCTCGAATCAAGCTGCTCAGCACAGCAGTGGAACTTGAGGAAGCGAATGACTTAAAGGGTGAGTTGTGAGCGATAGTGTGGTGTTCTGTCTCAGCGAGACAGTAGACTTAAATTGTGAAGATCAACGAACAGTGAACTCGAGACGAAAGCAACAATTTCAATGATCATAATTTTACTCCTCACCTTTACCTCGATAGTCAGGAAATAGCACTAATATTGCTAGGTGATGATAGGGAGTAAAATTTAAGTCCTTCATTTTAACTGTATCACTGGTTTTCTTTAGGCTTTTTTAAATTAATGTTTATTTTCTCTAGAAAGATTGTTTATACTAGTGTACAGAGCTAGTATCAAGGTTATAGAATATGGTTCAGTTGTGTATAACATTTATATTGATACATTTTTTATACAGAGCTATAGAGAGGGTGAGAGCTGTGAAGGACAAACTCCGGGAGAATCTGGAAAGTGAGCGTTGCTCACTCCTCGAGAGTACAGATCGAGAAAACTTAATCTTTGAGGACATGCAGCTTGAGTTAGAATCAGAACGTGCCAGAGTTAAAGATCTCAAAAACTCAGTGGAGCGAGAAAAGCAAAGGCTTCAATCTCAGGTGACTGCTTTCGAGTCTCAGACGAGTGTACTCGAAGACGAGCTCGAGCAGGAAAGGTTGTTTGCCGCCACATGAAGAATGACATAGACCAGATACAGGTGAATGAGTTTGGAATTATTGCATCTCACAACGAGCAATGCTCATCTTTCCATCTTCCTTTCTACTTTCTAGTTTAGAAGTCTTACACATCTTGCTCATTACACATAGTAAACTACAGTCTGTGATATAAATTTAAAAACATAAAATTGATATTATAGATTTTATTATTCATTAGGTCATTTTCATCATCTAAATATTGTTGTAGCTCTGTTGAATTACATGATTACAACTTTTCCCAGCATGCTATTGGCTCGTCATGAACGGCTAAAAGCATGCAGGAAACAAATGAAGTCTGTGGTATATAAAAGAGAGTTGCTTTGAACATTTAACTAATTGTTTTATGTTTGCTCAGCTTCAGAAACTAGACATCACTCGGCACTACGAACACAAACGTGACCAAGTCTTGCTGCTAAAGTCCTAATGTGAACTCCTGAGGTCAGAGGTCAAATCCCTGAAGGACGTCATGAACGAGAAGGACATAAATCGTGACACGGAGAAAGTGACAGAGCGGCGGTCACAGAGACAACTGGACAGGGAGAGGGATGTCCAGAAAATGAAGATAGTAATGATGTGTTCTCAATGTTTGGATTCAAATAATGTGTGTGCAGAGAAAATGTTTAGAAATGAACTATTTGACTCTAGTTATATACAGAATTCTACATGTAGGGGCCATTTTGCTAGTTTGCCTGCCTTAATTTTTTTTTTTTTTGAGAATTTAGAATGTTTGATAATTGCTTCAGCATCTGCTTGAAATTTTATAAGCACGAAAATGAGTTAGAAATTCAGCGACTTACTCAGCGAGTTCTAGACCTAGAGGATCAAGTCTCAGAGACTAGAGAATGAGAGATGGAAGCCAATCGGGAACTACAGCAGGAGAAACTACGCTCGACTCACCAGCGAGTAGACTAGGAGGGCAGAGAGGAGGATCCGGATCACTGGAACGTTTACAAGACAAGACACAGCTCGAGAATATAAGTCAGAGTCTGCAGTATCTAATACTACAGTATCAGGATCAGCTGTATTGAAGTAAGGCTACTAAAGTGTGTGCGTGTGGGAAGGTGGGGGATTAATAGGAGAATGCTCGAGCATGTACTTGGGGTAAGGCAACTAATGGGGGTAAACATGGGGAACTGATGACAACTAATGAATACAGGTAGGAATGTAGGTCAAGAGGTCCCTTGTGATATGGGCAACTTAAGTAGGTTGGGAGGGGATATGGGAAACTGACAGTCTGTAAATGTAAGTCAGGGGGACACTTGGTATAATTAGAGTATAAGTGGGAGTCTGCAGTATCTTGTACTACAGTATCAGAATCATCTATCCTCGGAGTAAGGCAATAATGGGGGTAAACATGGGGAACTGATGACAACTTATGAATACTGGTCTGATAGGAATGTAGGTCAAGAGGTCTCTTAGGGTATGGGCAATTTAAGTGGGTTGGGGGGGGGGGGGTAAATATGGGAAACGGACAGTCTGTGAATGTAGGTCAGGGGGTCGTCTGGTTAACTGTCAGACTAACCCTAACCCAATTAGGAGGATGGAATGTCCACGAGCTACTCATCAGATGTACTTTCAAATTTTTTACACCGTATAGGATATATTTGGCCATAAATTTTTATTCAGTAAAGAAAAAAGTCCAAATATATCACCTCTAAATTTGCATATTTTCCTTTATCTTTACACAGAACTCTTCTTCCCAAGGAGATTGTAAACATTTATACAAGTTTAAATCTTGCAACAACTTCTTTTATTAATTAAACTTAGATTTTGGTTTTGTAGAGTTGAAGGTTCACTTAATGTATGAAGAGTAATCTCTCAAGGACCTACTGAGTGAACTCACACAAACTCAGATGCCACTTGCTTTTGAGTCGGGCACTGTGGACAGTCTGATGAGTCGACCCAGTGCTCAGGCTGTGAACGAGTGAGTGTTACATCACAACTCGGAGCTGATCAACTTTGTGTCCTGACTGACAGAGGGGAAGATGGAGCTACGCAACACACTGGGACGTCTAGAGGAGGAGATCTAGAGATACAGGCAGAGAGGTGCCGAACAGCAGGTATGTTAGTCTGTAGATAATGACAGAGAGGTGCTGAACAACAGGTATGTTAGTCTGTAGAAACAGACAGAGGGCTGGGGAGGTGAACAGCGGGTATGTTAGTCTGTAGATACAGGCAGAGGGTGCTGAACAGCAGGTATTTTAGTCTGTAGATACAGGCAGAGGGGTGCAGAACAGCAGGTATCTTAGTCTGTAGATACAGCAAGTATGTTAGTCTGTAGATACAGGCAGAGGGGTGCCGAACAGCAAGTATGTTAGTCTGTAGATACAGTTAGAGGGGAGCCAAACAGCAGGTATGTTAGTCTGTAGAAAAAGGCAGAGGGGTGCCGATCAGCTGGTATGTTAATGTGTAGATAAAGGCAGAGGGGTGTCGAACAGCAGGTATTTTAGTCTTGAAGTGCAGGCAGAGGGTGTCTGTTGATAAAGAAAATAGGTTCCAAACACAAATTATGTTAGTCTTTAGATAAAAGAAAAAGGATTCCTAATATCTGGTGTTCGAGTCTGTAGATAAATGTAAGACTATGGGTAAAGAAAGATTGATTCTGAATGTCAGGGATAAATGTAAGACTATGGATAGAGAAAGAGAGATTTTGAATGTCAGACATCAGGGAAGGGATTTAGGTGCTTCAAAATTAGGATGGTAAGTCAGTAGAAGAATGACGATCAAGGAATGATCCAACCATGTTAGCTGAGGCATCTTACAACTTCAAGATATGTGTACTTACATTTGGTCATTTTGGCCGACCTCGGAGTGGAACGAGACCAGAGGTCAGGCATCACAGGAGTAGGGAAAGAGAGAGAGAGAGGGGGGGAGACAGAGAGAGAGAAAAGAGAAGGGACGGGATTAAAATACCAGTAAAGTGAAAGTGTTGAATGCACCCATATAACAATTGTATTTAATATATTTGAAGTTTGAACAGCATTTGTTATGAGCTCACCTGAGCTAAAATCTCAAGTGAGCTTTTCTGATCACATTTTGTCCATCGTCCATCCGTCTGTCCATCCCTCTGTCCGTCCGTCTGTAAACTTTTCACATTTTGAACTTCTTCTCTAAAACCACTGGGCCAATTTCAACCAAATTTGGCACAAAGCATTCTTATGGGAAGATGAATATAAATTGTAGAAATAAAAGGCCAGTTTTTATTCAAAGCAGAGAAAACCTCGAAATTGTAAAAAAAGGGGGATGCATTTTTAAAAATCTTCTTCTCAAAAACCACTGCACCAGAAATGCCAATATTTACACAAAAGCTTGTATATATAGTTAAGATTTTAAATTGTAAAAATCTTGACCTGGACAAAAACTGGGACCCCAGAAGGGGTTCAAAGTTTAACATACATATAGGAAAATGTATAAAAATCTTCTTCTCAAGAACTACAATGCATCAGTTTGGGATATTACTATGCATACATCCTTGGCTATGATAGATTCTAAATTATAAAAAAACGTGACCCCCGGACTAATACTGGGGCACCAAGAGGAGTACAATGTTTAACAGTTATATGTAGAAAACATGTTTATGAATCTTCTTCTCGAAAACTACAATGTTACAATTTGTTAGATTACTACGCAAGGATCCTAAAATAGTGAAAAATCTAAATTGTAAAAGCCGTGACTCCAGGACCAACACGGGGGCCATAGAAGGGGTTCAAAGTTTAACATAGAAGTATATAGGGAAAGTGTTTAAATCTCAAGAACTACAATGCTACAGTTTGTGAGATTACTATGCAAGCATCCTCAAATTGTGAAGATTCTAAATTGCGGAAGCCGTGACACCCAGACTAATACTGGGGCCCCAGAAGGGGTTCAAAGTTGACATAGAAATATATAGGGAAAATTTTTCTTCTCTAGAACTACAGTGCAAAAGTTTGTGGGATTATCATGCAAGCATCCATGGCTATTGTATATTCTAAATTGGTAAAATCGTGACCCACGGAATAATACTTGGGCCCTAAGAGGGGTTCAAAGTTTAACATTGAAATAAATAGGGAAAATGTTAAAAAATCTTCTCGAGAACTACAATCCTACAATTTGTGAGATTATTTAAAATAGGAACCCCTGGACAAGTACTGTAGACCCAAGATGGGTTCAAAGTTTAAGGTAGAAGTATATATAGAAAATGTTTAAAAATCTTACTCTTGAGAACTACAATGCTACACATTGTCAGATTACTATGTAGGCAACCTAAAATAGTGTAGATTCTAAATTATAAAAGCCATGACCCTCGATCAAATACGGGGCCCTAGAAGGGGTTCAAAGTTTAACATAGAAATTTTGAGGGGGCTTTTTAAAAATCTTCTTCTCAAGAACCACAATGCTTCTTTTTGAGAGATTACTGTGCAAGCATCCTTAAATTATGTAGATTCTAAATTAATAAAGCTGTGACCACCGGACTAAAACCGGGCCCCCAAGAGGGGTTCAAAGTTTAACAGACATATATATGGAAAATGTTTAAAAACCTTCTTCTCGAGAACTACAGTGCTTCAGTTTTTCAGATTACTATGCAAGGATCCTCAAATAGTGTAGATTCTAAATTGTTAAAGCCAACCATAAACCCCGGACCAATACCGGGGCCCCAGAAAGGGGTTCAAAGTTTGAAATAGAAATAACATATAATGCTACAAAATAGAATGTTACAAGGAACTGTTGTTCAGGTGAGCGATGTGGCCCATGGGCCTCTTGTGTTGTTACCTGTTTAGTGCAATTAAATTCTGATGAAGGTGAATCTGTGTTTAGATCCAGCGTCTGTACGGGAAGTACCTGAGGGCAGACAGTTACAGGAAGGCCCTGGTCTACCAGAAGAAGTACCTGCTTTTGTTACTGGGGGTATTTCAGGACTGTGAGCAGACCACCTTGGCTCTGATTGTCAGGATGGGGGTCTACCCGTCCTCTGAGGACTTGCAGCGAGAAACCAGGTCCCGCCGACCGGTCACCGCATTCAGGAGTGCTGCCAGGGTGGTGGTGGTGGCTGTAACCAGGTCAGTAGGTCAGACTGGTCAGCATGTTTAAGAGTGCCACCTTTTTGGTAGTGTGGTAGTGGTTCTGCCTAGATATTTTTTTATTAAATTTTTCCTGAAGAAATGTACTATTATGAATATTCTGGATGTAAGTTAGCTATATAATTGATATATGTATCATAACAGCCAATTGATATATGTATTTTAATAGCTGCAGTAGATTTATCTCTCTTTATTGTACTTGCAGGATACCTGGACAGGAAGTTGAAGAGAGCCACCAGGGTGGATCCCCCATGATGGGGGAGATGGGGGGGGGGGGGGCACAGTCGACCTCCAACAAGGTGACCTAGTGACCTAATTCTACATTTTTTAAAAGAAGTTTTAGTGACATGCTCATACCATAGCTCACTTAATTATCACTTGATGGTCATTTTCAGTATGAAATAATTCATTTTTACTCCAATGTAAATTCATAGAACCATTTTGAGAAGAATATTTTAAAATTTAGTGTTTTACTTAATTTTTACATAAGAAAACAAATTTCATGATAAACACATAAGAAAACAAATTACATGATTAACGCCTTTCTTCCATGACACAAATCCATTCCACAGAATGATCAAGTTGACGGTAAAACCACGTCTGATTGTAATAAGACACGTCTCTTTTATTTACAGGTTACGCACCCAACTTTAACAGTTTCTGACCACCCCGCAACACTCAACACTCAACACTCAGTCACACCTGAACTGCTCCAGAATCTTCAACAGTCATGCTTCATCGCCCCTCCATTCAAGTGATCATCAATCTCCATACAGTCCGTCCTATTTGTCTTTCAGCTTTACTCGGAGAGACCTCTTAAATGGAGCTTCTTTATATCACTGAATAGGGGGAACCTCTAGCGGTTACCATGTCAGCAGCAATGGAGTAACCAATGGGATCTCTCCTTACAAGTCAGTGGGAGGGGTTTCTGATAGTTACCATGTCAACGGCAATTTCTCTGTCCATACCACACCCCCTATGTGGGATTATAGCAGCAAACCACACCCCACTTCTGAAAACTCAGGTGCTAGAAGGTGAGATATATAAACCAGAGAAGTAAGACAGAAAAATCAAACTACTCTCACTGGTTTAGAATTTTCAAATTTTACAATATTTGACCACAAAATGTGTTTTAAAATTTTTTGGAAAGTTAAAGATTTTAAAACTTTAATAGATGTTTAATTATACAACTTATTTCATACAAAATCCTGTCACAAAATAAAGGATTTTTTTTATTTCTTGCAGAAACATTCTTTCCTCATCCTCTCCCACCCCCACAAAAGTTGATCACTCATCTCCAGCACGTCGAGTTAGGATCAGCGAGCCCTCGCCCATGACGACTACATCTCTCGACTCGAGAATCTGCAGCAGAGACTCAGCGGGATGGATTCTGGTGAGTGAAGGTTCAAGTCTCAAGAGTGACACCATTGTATTGCTGGGGGGGTCAGTTTTAAATCCAAGAATGTTCTCAAAATTTCATATCACCTGTTGATATTTTTTTTTGCTGTGATCATAACAGTTTGTGATGACATAATGAAATTGATTCTTATTATTTCACTACTTATTTATTTTCAAAGCAATTAACAGTTTCAAACAAAACTACAAAAATCATTGTTTTCATCAGAGACATTTTCCTTTTAACTTATAACCAAGTCAGTCAGAAAAAGAGATAATTTTTACACAGTTTGTTTGAAGACATCCATCCATTTTCCATTGCTTGAAGTGTAACAGGATCACCAAACGGTGGTACATCTGCGTCCATTTTGAGTACATGTAGCACCATATCCAGTACCTTTACACTCATGTTGAGTACATGTTGCAGCATATTCAGTACCTTTACATTCATTTTGAGTACTTGTTGTACCATATTCAGTACCTTTGCACTCATTTTGAGTACAGATGCACTAATAAGCACTTTGTGTTCTTTCATCACAAATGAAGAAAGTGTTGCAGATGTGATGTTGATGTAAAGTTTAAAAGACTGAGTCTGACGAGCGTTTGATACTTCTGATGTAAACCTTTGTCTGTGATGTCCTCAAATCTTTGTCCATTTGGTGCTTGTGATGGTTTTGTGTGTTTTAGAAATAATGGTGATTGTGATGTATGCTACTAATGATGGGGTTTGTGTGTAGGAATCATATTATAGGCACAAGTTAAATTAGCCTTTAAAGGATGTGATTTTTGTACAAGGAACAGGACCCATTGTAAATTATCAAGAATGTGATTTTTGGTATAGAGACTGAATAAACTGATTTCATCAAATATATCATGTAAACCCATATAAACTTGATATAACCATAAATATCTTACAAGCTAAAGTATTCACCACCTATAAACTGTCACCAGAATTACATTTTAACTATAATTCTATATTGATTTAAATAACTGATTTTCATATCATGTTTTGTCATAAAATATCTTCTGTTTTATGTAACATCCCTCCAGCATCAACACTCAGTGTTAGATACCGGTTAGGCAGGGAAATGTAAACTTAAACTCCCGTCGGTGTCATATTTTAAACCCCGCGATTTATTGAACCTGGGTTCAAAATATCGCTGCGATATATTGAACCCCCTCCCCATAAAAAAATTAAACCCTGGGTTCAATATATTATGGCCGTGATATTTTAAACCCCCTCTGCTTTTCGATTGCTATTGGAGAGGGGGTTCAAAATATTATAACTGCGATATATTGAGCCCCCCCCCCTTAACTATTTTAATTTTTCATTGGAGAGGGGGTTCAAAATATAATGGCCGCGATATTTTGAACCCCCTACCTATTTCAAGTTCCCATTGAAGAGGGGGTTCAAAATATTATGGCCGCGATAATTTGAACCCCCTCTAATTTTCGTTGCTATCCAGAAGAGGGGGTTCAAAATATCATGCTTTCGAAATATTGAGCCCCCCTCCTATTTCCAATTTCCTCTGGAGAGGGGGTTCAAAATATTATGGCTGCGATATATTGAACCTTCCTCCTATTTCCAATTCCCTTTGGAGAGGGAGTTTGTTTAAAATATTATGACTGCGATATTTTGAACCCCCTCTCCAAAGGAATGAAATTTAGAGGGGGGTTCAATATATCGCGGCCAAAATATTTTGAATCCCCTCTCCAATAGCAATGAAAATAAGAGGGGGTTCAATATATCGCAGCCATAATATATTGAACCCGGGGTTCAATATTTTATAAGGGGGTTCAATATTTCACAGCGATATATTGAACCCGGGTTCTTAATATCGCATAATATATTAAACCTGGGTTCAATATTTCGCAGTATCAAAATATCATATGACACCGGGATCAAACTCTTATTGAGTCTGGTGTTAATTTCGATAACATGGCAGAGTTTCAACTGGGGATAAAAGTATTTGACTTACCACTGACACCTATATGTGTATTACTTATCTCTCTGACCACTCAGTATTTTCTGCAGACCCAAGTTTCTGCTCCTTGAACCACTAGAATGGTCCATTTAAAATTTGTTTTTTAACCAGAGATTTGAAAAGTTTCACCTAAAAGTACTTTATATGGACCATTTTTAGTCTGAGATCAATACACTGTAATACATGTATATTATTCCAGCTATTTTGACATTCTTTGTTATTATGCAAATAAATTCTCTAGAGGATGACATATTTCAACCATCAACAAATTCTTAATCCAGAACTCCAGTAACACAGTATATACTGTCAGTGTGTGTATGTCAGAGGAGGCCAGGGTTTCTCTAGACATAGAGGGTGTCAGGATAGGCTAGCTCAGTAATGCTGATATCAACAGGCTCTTTTAATCTTATATGCTGTGGTGTATACTCTTTGATATTTTCTTTCTGTGCTATTGTTTCAAACATTAAGGTTATAAAAAATAATTCAAATTCCACTACTTTTATGGAGTTTATTAGATTAGAATTTTCCAGCTTTTAATATGTTTATCAAATGTTTAGATGGTTTTAAAATCTATGAGATTATAAACCTTAAATTTTGTTATTTTCCAGGTACTCCAAGGTCAAGGTTATTTCCACGGAGATAGGTGTGAGATCCAGAGAATCTTGTTATAACTTTGCCGTCACTGTGACCTTGACCGACCTTGACCTTCATTGGCTCCATACTCTCTGATGTTGGACAATAACATTCTTTTTACCTGCAATAATCATAAGTCCTGCCATTTCAGGAACCAAAGAAAGGAATGTACATTATTGTTAAGTTGGGACCAGGTGTTTTATATGTTATTGTTTTTATTATGGAATTCAATTTCATGGTGTTTGATGAATTATTTGAGCTTAAGCAAATTCTGAAATCATCCAATGTTTTTACTTAGCACAGAATGCGCTGTTTTCTACCTTTTGTTAAAACAGTCCAGTGACTATTCATTATGCAAAGACTATAGCAATATTTTATGATATTAATGTCAGAGTTTTATTTGGAGAAATGTAGACATAGAATTATTATGTTTTTATGGTGTATGATATCTGTTTCATATTCTATGGGATCATCGCTGTTTAAAACTAGTCCTTACTGTCTGTGATTAAACATAAATAGCTGATTGTCTCTACCATGTAAATATATCCCCCCCCCCCCCCAGTATAATCTGCCTACCTGCCATGCAGAGGAATTCATTGTATATATCAATAGTCCAACAGTTCTGCCCATTCATCACTATTTTTCTAATTTTTATCTGTATAAGCTATTTTCTGGAACCTGCTTTATCTTGTCATCGATGTACATGTAACATTGAACCTACTGCCATTATTTGATTCTCACAATTTGGCCCTACACTGAAACTATTCCCATTAAGTATTATTAGAAACTTGTAACATGAACGTATAAATGTCTTTGAAAAATTCTACGTTTTTTTTTTAAGTTTAAGCGGTTCTGTAAAATAAATTTAACCCAATATCCAAGATCTTAAATGTGATGGTAAAATCTGCATCAGTCCTCAAAGCCCTTATCAGATGTAACATGGCATATGTTATAATCTTTGATGAAATCCCATCACATCTTTTTATAATGTCAATACAATTGAGTTTATCCATGCCTGTCAAATGTATCTGACTAGTTAAAATGGTATTATTATAACTCCCTTTGGTTTATTTATTGTCAATCATATTACTGGTATCTAGGATCATTGTTTTATGATTAGTGGATTAATGTACAAATTTTATCTTGTATTGGATTATATGTTTGGATGCTGAATTGAAAGTAAAATATTTAATTTACCAAGTGTTGTGTCATTTACAAACTGAGATAGGATATTATTGTCTTGTGACATCGAATAGAAAGGACACCAACAACTTTCTTATGGTGTAGAGTAAATGGCATCTGTGGGAGAAAGTGACATCCAAGTCACAAGGTCTTTAGGAGAAGCGTTAAAGAGAAAGTGACATCTAAGTCATGTTGTCTGTGGGAGAAATTGACATTTAAGTCATGTGGTATATGGAATAAATTGACATTTAAGTCATGTGGTATGTGAGAGAAGTAGACATCGAGGTTAGGTGGTCTGTTAGAGAGAGTGATATCTTAGTCACGTGGTCTGTTGGAGAAAGTGACATATAAGTCATGGTTTGTTGGAGAAAGTGACATCTAAGTCATGTGGTCTTTAGTAGAAAGTGACATCTAAGTCATGTGGTCTTTAGAAGAAAATGACATCTAAGTCATATGATATGTGAAAAAACATGACATCTAAGCCATGCAGTCTGTGGGAAATATCATAAAGAGAGAGTGACATCTAAGTCATGTAGTCTGTAGAAAAAGTTACATCTAAGTCATGTGTTCTGTGGAAGAAGTTATGAAGTGTAATTGACATGTACGTCATGTGTTCTGTTGGAGAAGTGATGAGGTAAAGGTGACATCTAAGTCATGTGTTCTGTGGAAGAAGTTATGAAATGTAATTGACATGTAAGTCATGTGTTCTGTTGGAGAAGTGATGAGTTAAAGGTGACATCTTAGTCATGTGCTCTGTGGAAGAAGTTATGAAGAGTAATTGACATGTAAGTCATGTGTTCTGTTGAAGAAGTGATGAAGTGAAGGTGACATCTTAGTCATGTGTTCCGTGGAATAACTTATAAAGTGTAATTGACATGTACGTCATGCGTTCTTTTGGAGAAGTGATGAAATGAAGGTGACATCGAAGTCAATTGTTCTGTGGAAGAAGTTATGAAGTGTAATTGACATGTACGTCATGTGTTCCGTTGGAGAAGTGATGAGTTAAAGGTGACATCTTAGTCATGTGCTCTGTGGAAGAAGTTATGAAGTGTAATTGACATGTAAGTCATGTGCTCTGTTGGAGAAGTGATGAAGTAAAGGTGACATCTTAGTCATGTGTTCTGTGGAAGAAGTTATGAAGTGAAATTGACATTGTCATGTGTTCTGTTGGAGAGGTGATGAAGTAAAGGTGACATTTTAGTCATGTGTTCTGTGGAGGAAGTTATGAAGTGAAATTGACTTGTAAGTCATGTGCTCTGTTTGAGAAGTGATGAAGTGAAGGTGACATCGAAGTCAATTGTTCTGTGAAAGAAGTTATGAAGTGTAATTGACATGTAAGTCATGTATTCTGTTGGAGAAGTGATGAAGTAAAGGTGACATCTTAGTCATATGGTCTGTGGGAGAAGTGATGAAATGAAAGGAAAAAAATGCACTGTTCTGTTTTTGTTTGTGTATTTTGCATACAAAAAAGATGTAAAACCTCATATTTATTGCTTTATTTTCTTTTGACAACATTTTTGTGCCGAAATAATTGTTTAAGCCAGATCAAGAAATGTTTACATTTTGATTCTCAAACGAACAAGTAGCATATGGCAGCTTATTCCCCTTAAGCAAAAACAATCGCATAAAGGACGATATCTCTAAATATACGTCACTGGTCCCTTTTTGTACCTTGAATAATAGAAAAATATACCATGATTTTCATACTTTTCAAATGAGAGTGAAAATAGTGACACATCTTGATTAGTGCGTATATATCTTGGTCACTTCATTTATACTTAAAGAATTGTCGCATTATCGATGGTAGGCCCACTAACAGTGAACAGATCTAAAGGTCTACGGTAATTGAATTTAATCAGTGTACCCCTACATGAATAATAATGTATCAATCTTCAATGTGGTTGTTTTATCTCGGATGAAAAAAATATTTTAGAAGGAAACATATATCATTTAATACTTATTACTTTGATAAAATATTGGCGCTTCTGATTGGTCGAAATATTTCTTTGATACCTGCATTAATAAAAAATTTGCCGGATCTACTTTTCTCATCTATTCTATTTATAGAACGGGAATTTCCAAGATAAACACTGTCAACAAAAATGTTGTGTCTGTTAAATTGTCAGCAAACAAAATACAACTTTATAAATATAAAAAATTAGAAGTTTAACATTCAAATATAAACAATACACATTATTTAATTCACTAAATAGAAAATTAAGCGTCTTTTCACGATTTCGTCTGCTTGAGATCAACGATCAACATTTACGGCGAGGCTGGCTGTTCCAATTTCAGGAATGATTATAGCGAACATATAGGCATATACACTTTCACGGTAACACTGCTGTTCAAATTTGGTAACGATGACTAAAAATTAGCACACGTACGTGATCGGTCATCAGAATAATCATCGTAAAGCAAAGCTATGGGTAGTGCATCAAGTGAACTCCTTCGGCGTATTCCAAGCGGCAGATATACCAGTTAAGAACCTCACAGGGTACGTGTATCTAGATAACACAACATTTACAATAGTCGCACATACATACTAATATTTGTCGACATATCAACTATTTTCGTCCTCGATGGCGTCTCCTTGTATGGTTATGTCCAGTTTCATATTCCAGCGATTTAACTCGCTTTAAAACCAGTTTTAACGAATCTTGCTGCACAGGCCATCGCATGTATTTCCCTTTCGTTTTCAATTCAGCCGGTTCAGATTTCAACTCTCTTTTTGTGTTTAATCCAATTAATTCAGCTCTGCTCAGCTGAAGGCGCATTCATTTTGAATATTGTTGCTATTGTTGTTTTGTATTCATACGCGCCGCTTCATTTACATTATTTACATTTTTGATCAATGACACTTCACATTTGATGATTTGAAAATGTTTCATTAAATGATAAGAAATGAATTTAATAATTTTTCTATTGATCGACGTATCAAAGGAAAAATTGACCGGAAAACTATTTCATCAATGCGCTTCGCGTTTTCTGGTCAATTTTTCCTTTGATACTTCGATCAATAGAAACATTTGTAAATTCATTTCTTAAATCAAAATGAAACAAAATCTCCAAACGTTTTCTATTTTTGTCAATTTACTGGGGCAAAATTTAACATCATTCCTTGATTGGACAAACAAAAGTGCGTATTTAGACATCACCCCGAGTTCCGTACTAAATCTCAGAAGTTTTAATTATCGCCATGCAATATCCAAATTAAACAAATGAAAATACAATACAGTCATTATTATACAAATATTGACTGGGGTTGAGGGCAAAATTGATTATATTAGCCCCCGTAGGACGAAATATTGCCCGACGCGAAGTGGAGGGCAACATATTCGTCCCAAGGGGGCTCATATAATCAATGTTGCCCGAAAACACAGTCAACATTTGTTTTGTTATATGAAGAAACAAACCAAATGTACATTTCCAAAATATTGTCGGCATCAAACGGTCACTGGTGATATTCCGCCATACATAGAAATGAAACTATATGTATGTTCTACCTGAATTTACTTCACAATAATTTGCAAATCTTTGTATCCGTTATGATAGCAAACCGTTGCATTACGCGTCCATTGTTTACTTAAGAAATGAACTCAATGTCTACCCAAGTTATACGAGTATAACCTGTGTTGGAGCAGTTTACGCTTTATAATCCGCGAAGCGGGACTGTTCGCCCCGAAAGACGGGTTGCACTAGACGTTTCGCCCTGAGATGTTTCGCGCCGTTAAATTATGTGGTGATACTCACTTGTCAAGATTAAATTAATATTAACTTCTTAAAGGGACCTAGATAAAATTTTTGTTTTGTATTATTATTATTCCAATATGTAACCACTAGTTTTCATTCTTAATTAGCACCCGTCTCATAATCTATTCTCATCTTTAACTTGACAGGGAGAACCTTCAAATTAGTTAAAACATCCTAAGTAATTAGAAATCCGAATCAAACAATTATCATTGCTAAATTAAAATAATTATAACACCTTCCGCTAAATAAACATAGTTATATCTACGCATTGATAATTGTTTCCAACAATCTGTTGGAATTCCCATGGGTACCAATTTGTGCCCCATTGTTAATAGGGTTGTTTATTCAAAAACTTGTACGTGAAAAAAACCAAATCACTCGCTCTGGCCTTTAACGCCACATTCAGGTATATCGACGACGTATTATCAATTAACAGTTGTTATTTCCATACTTACTGGACTAGATATATCCCAGTGAACTTGAAATAAAAGATATCACAGAGTCTGCGTCATCTGTTTCATATTTGAATATTTTACTGGAAATGGACATTGATGGTAACCTAACAACAAAACTTTATGATAAACGCGATGACTTCAATTTTTCTATAGTCAACTTTCCTTACTTATGTAGCAATATACCTTCATCACCTGCATATGGTGTTTTTGTCTCTCAGTTAATTCGATACACAAGGGCATGCTCTTCGTATGAACAGTTTCTAAGGCGAGGCAAGCTACTAACAAACAAGTTGATAAAACAGGACTATCAACAGGCTCGTTTGAAGTCATCTTTTTGTAAGTTCTATGGTCGATACAACGTCAGCAAATACAATCATCCACTGGGTCGCATGCTGACTGACGTTTTTCATACTAATTGTTAGACCATAATTTATCATCTAATTGTCTACGGACTTTTCCGTTTTTTCCCGATTACAACAAAGAGCACACGGCGGGTGTGACCGGTCAGCAGAGGATGCTCACTCCTCCTAGACACCTGATCCTACCTCTATCTCTTTGGAGGTCCGTGTTGCTCAGCTTTGAATTTGTATTTCGTTTTATGAATTTTTGAGATGGTTGACGGTTTGTTATTGTCATTTTTTCATGATACATTATTTAAGTTATCACAGAGTGAATTTGCAACAATAAGCAAGATTATTTGTAGACAGTGTTTTAATAAAGTAAATATAAATTATATATATTAATGTTTATCTTGAAAAATCGCAATATATATGAATAAATAAATAATACCGGCGCGAAACGTCTCAGTGCAAAAGGTCTTTAGAAGCGAATCGCAGCTATGTTAAGGCTGTCCGAAGCTAAATTTATATCGGAAAACAATACTGTTTTAATTATCGAAAAAAATACTTGAACTGGGCGATTTTCTTCAAATCTTTGTTACATTAATTAACAGCGATATACAACAATATATTTGATGCATTTTTGTGACGTCATATGTAGTTCTTAAGCACGTGACGTGCGTATCCTAACACAGCGTTTGATCTATATAAATCGCATCGGCGCAAGTGATAAATGACATTAAATCAAATATATTTTAATGAACTATCCTTCGATAAGTAATATATTTTGCAGTTCCTGCCGGGGGTTCATATAAATATTTCGTTTATTTGAAATATTGTTAAAACATTTCGCCCCATCATCGAAATTATGCATAAGTTTACTTTTTAAGCTCGATTTACACAAAACTAGGTAAATTGGTAGGTTTCCCCTAGCATGATTCACAATGGTACTTATTTTCTTTCCCAGTTTCACGCAAAAAATACAAACATTGTATTGATCTTTCACTTGCGCCTAGCTATTTTTTACATGCATAAAAATATATCCATTCATTTGTTTACACGTAGCAGGGTGAGTCTCCAAACCATTTGTTTATAAATAGTCATTTACCCAATACGAAGCTTTAAAACTACCGATTTTTTTTTATACTAAGTAATAATAATAATCTTGAATTTAGTATTACTAGTATTTAAAACAGCGCCTATGTAAAGGAATCAAGCGATTTTATAATGTTCAGTAAAATTCACTTATTTCGTGACGATACATTACCTGAGAATTATCGAAAGGAATGCAGATCGTGACTTCAAAGTTAATCATGACGTCATATCGTATAAAGTTCAGACAGGTGACTTTCTACACATCAATTCGGGCAGCCTGAACATAACCGCGATGGTCTCGGCGCGAAACGTCAATAGGAGCGAAACGTCTAAATTATCTACAAAAAATCTGTGCAGTATGATTATTTACTTTACATTTACATGTATATGTTTCAGACACCATTCATATTTATGCATCGTGGTGCGAACCATCTCAGGGCGAATCAGAATAGGAGCGAAACATGTTTAGGTGAAACATCCCGTTACCTTCTCGCCAGTCGTTGTTACGTCATTTTTCGTAAATAATTTTATCTGAAAGTCATAAGTTTGAATCTTGCTGGTGCTTTTATTTAACCTTTCCAAACAAAATTAAAAACCTTTTTTTTCATAGTCATATATTGTTGATTTGAAAATTCGAAAAACGGTGGAAGTATTTTGATTATGATGTACTTTTATCCATATTAATATTGACAGGTGTCACATATTACCACATTACCTTAAATCATTTCGGAGAAAAATCGTCCAGATGGGTTATAACAGGTTGTGCACAATTCCCATATAATTATATAGAAGTCCGTTATCTTGCATAACCGTAACTATCCCTCTTTACAGTAATCAAACTATTTTTTTATATACTGAGAAAGCTAAACAAATTCAATGTTATTGATTAAAAAACATCATCAAAATGTGTTTTTATTATCATATGGACAATCAATTTAAAAAAAAGAAATTAAAATTCAAAATGCTGATAAAAATTATTTATAGGAGCAGTTTTGATGGGTCGGTGGGAGTACATCAAACAAATCAATTTTTAATTTTGGCCTAATAAAGGAAAACAAAAAATTATTTATTATGTACCTTACACATTGACCTTCTCAAGGGCCAATATTGGCTCCCAATCCCATTTGTCAATGAAATTCCCTTTTTTAAGCATTTTACGAATTTCCTGATTTGTGTAGCATGTAGCATGCGCCAAGTGCAGATTTCTGAAAATAGCCAAAAGTGACTTTCCCATTTCTAAAAAATAGCGACACTTACAAAAGACACCAGTCAGAACGATTAACTTATATTTACATTCTACTGTGTTTTGCCATTAAATTATATGATCTTTAAATGCCTCTAAATGCAATAACCTAATCACTGCGTATGAATTTACATGTAATTTACATAAGTAGTTCCCAAACATTGATTTCTATGTTATTTGTTTAAATATTTGTTTTATACATGTTGTTAAAACGTCATGTTCTACAATTATTCAACAATAAAAATGATTTTATTGTTAAAAGCAAAATTTCAAGAGTTAATTCTCATGGATTATATTTTCATGCTCATCTCAACAGTCTATGTGATAACCAGTTTAAACCGGTTTTAGAAAACAGCTGTTTTCGCTGTTACTAATTTACTCCCTCCGTAATCTGCAATTTATACCGATTTATTTTAATAAAATAATTGATTTCATCGCAGCTACGTCATACTTGTGACCTAATACAAAATTGGTTACCTAGCTTGATACAATGTTCGATGCATAGACCCTTCGTAAATGAAACATATGCTTTCGATATACATAATAGTTTGTTTCATGATGATTTGTACGTGAAATACAATTGCTCTAGAACCATATACATGTACATTAAAGTTCATTGATATAATATCGTTATGTTGTGTTCTTATATTTCTAATAATGCATAAAGCCTAATTAAGCTAATACATCTAGATTTAGTCTTAGATTGGATGAAAATAATGTCTTGGGCATAGGACTCTTAGCTCTTAAGGCTTAGTCATTTCCCAATTCATCATACAAACATGATCTAGATGGATTAATTCTAAGCCCAGTTATAATTCTTGCAGCTTCTACCTGCACCTTTTCAAGTAACTTTGCAGTTGCTTGTGTACAATCATCCCAAATTATGTCAGCATACTCTAGAATAGGTCGAATAAAAGCGAAATAGATTTTTATAAGGGAATTTCTATCTATGACATGTTTCAATAATCTAAGTATATTTAACCTCTTACAGACTCTTTCATGTATATTTGTTATAAGGTAAGATTGTGAGATTAATTAACATTAATTGTTTTTTCACTATTGAAAACAACAGCCCAAAATTTGGACCAGTTTTTTAAAATTTTTTTCAAGATCCAGAGTAAGGGACATAGATGGGGTAATAATGTCATTATCAACAATGGCAAGCAGGGATGTATCATCAGCAAATAATCTAATGTTATTTGATCTGGCATTGGCAATATCGTTAATATATAACAAAAACAACAACAAAAAAGGACCAAGCAGTGACCCTTGGGATACTCCAGCATGTATAGTTTTATGAGTAGAAGAGAAACCTTCTAAATTCTCTCTTTGTTGTCTATCGATAAGGTAATCATCAATTCATCCCAGGATATTTACACCAAAACCAATATTCAAGATTCAAGAAAAAATTATTTTTCGTTTTATTTTAGTGCATATATATTATTGGCAATGAAGTTAGTTCAATATTGCAGGAAATAATTTAATTTTCGAACCTTGAAAGCGGAGATAAAAATTGTATTTGGTAATATCAAAGACCTTTATCTGTCATTTTATAGCAGAAGTTTTTGATACTGAAAATAAAGCTGCATATCATCATTTACACTCATTGTTTGATTAACATTTAGTTAAACATGGACGCAAGTCACACTCTCTTCAAGAAATAGATGAATGAAATCGCTTATATTTGAGAGATCATGGCATATGAAACTAAATGACTTGCTTCAGCAATTTAGCTCTTGGACTTGAAGTATTCTAAACTGCATGATGTACGTTTTTATTTCAATTGAAGTTGAAAATTTTCTTTAAGAATGGTGATCAATCTTCAGTTTGAACTTATATTCTACTGAAGAACTTGGCAGTATTACTGTCTTGGTAATCGCTATTTGCTTTTGCGATGACAATCCCCATTGACTAAACACAATTTATAAATCAGGACTATACATGTACATGACTAATGTCCAGTTTTTACTTTAAAATTCTTTTTATAAATCAGGACTACACAGGTGACCAATTTTTAGTTTGAAATTCTTGTTCACCATGTTCACCAATGCTTATGAAATTCCAATATTGCTTTATCTTTAGTTAAAAATTAAAATGTTGACAAATCATCTTATGGAAGATTATAGATATTGATTTTGCTAGTTAGCTCCCATTGCCTGCATTAATTATAAAAATATTGTTTCGAGTACATGTAATGGAATTTCAAACCTTAGAATCCTGTTATCATGGTAATGATGATTTAAACTCTAGTTTATATGACTCATTTTTCTAATTGAAAAAGAATCTGTTATTGGTCTTTAGCATTTTTTATCTCATGGTGCCTTTTTACCAGACAATTGGTAAATGCTAGTACATGTATCTCTTGTTGCAGGAATTCTGGGAAATCTACAACAGTTTTTTCTCTGATTTGGAATTTACAGAAGAATTATTTAAATGGAAGTTAAACTTGTGTTTAGGGTTTTATAATTATAAGCTGGTAAATTTTAAAACACAAATTATTGTGTTTAACCATTACTATTGATCTGAAATACTCATTTTTTTCCTGTCAAATCGGGTTTTCTGTCTAAAGCACAGAATTCATTTCTGGAAAGCAACAAAATTCATTTTGGAAAATGTTATTTTAAGTTAAGCTGAGAATCTTCTGATAGACTCGCCATCTGATTTTATATATCATTGATTTTCAAAAGAATGATTATATGAAAAATTACCTCCTGTCATTTTACTTAACTGCTTTGCTTTTAGTGAGAATTTCATTGTTTGCAATTTAATTGCCAATGCAACGTTATTTTCCCCCGACTTTTATTTGCCTATTCCATGTATTCCATGTTATTTTTGTTAGATATCCAGGGCCCAAGGCCATAATACTAAGATGAACTCACTTTTGGTCTCAGTTAAAAATTGAGCATGTCTAAGTTTTATGGCCCCGGGGCCTGCTATCATATATTTTGTGTTTTTCTGAAGTCATCAACCCTTGCCGAGTTACAGTGTATTAAGAAAGCTAAGGTAGAATTAAATGACGCACATTCTACATCTATACTGAATTTTATATTGGTTTGTTTACATTTTATATTTTGATCTGTTTTTATATCCTTAATAGTAAATATGCTGATAAACAATTGTCATTGGTTTTGTTAGGGTAGGGGATGGTCAAACATTAATTCTGGAAAAACATGTACTGGTTAAGTTGGGGAGAAAATATTTGACATTGGAATGGGGAAGGATTTCATGACTAATTTTTATATTGATTAAGCTAAACGGGGAGATTGTTGATCAGATTTTGAAATAAATTGTATTTGATTATGCATATATTTCATGTATATACTGATGAGTTCCCTTTACTTTGGATACATTTCCTTACAGATACATTTTAACTTCATTTTGTCTTTTTGTTTTTATGCAATGTGCAAACCTTTGGATTTTATAGTTGTAGATTGAAATTTGTTTTATCTGTCATATTGGACATGAAACTAATTGGTATTGTTTTCTGTTTTGGTAGGGACCATCCCCACTGACAGTGTTCGTTCTTGAAGATTTGTTGGTGCAAAGATATGCCAATGGTGAGAAGTTTGGCACTGGTTTTGCCTTATCATCTGCTTCTTCATTCAAGACTGTTATGTCAATAGTGGTGAATGAGAAGCACTTACATACGATAAGAGAGGGAATGAGTTTCATTTTGTTGAAGTTTGCGACTTTGCAGGATGGAATTGTGAAGATTGGACAGTACACTGTGGTGAGTACGGTATAATTTTCATTCGACGTGATTAACTTATATTGAGATGTATTTGAATTTTTATATTTTTGTGTGGGTCTGTTCATTTGGTAAATCAAAGGTGTATTGTAAATTTCAAGTTGGTTGGCTTGGAAAGTGTTGTATTTTATGACATTGTTTTGTTGCTTTTAGAATTCAAATTTGACAATGGAACTGTTATGTGATGGTTTTGAAAGACATTTTTGTGGTTCGTTTTAATTCAATACAGGTTTTCAAAATTTTTACAGAACTGTTTGGTATGAAATGTTTGCTGTGAATTTGTTTGGGAGGAAACAACATGACATATTGCAGTCAGAGAAATCTTTGCGATAGTGTAATTGTAACACGTTGTTTTTAAACACATATTGAACGAGATTTGAGTGTCTTATATTGAAACCAAAATGATATTTTCTGGGATGTTGAACTACAAATAGTGATTAAAATTTAGGAACAACTCTTTACTTTTCACATTTCATTTTATGTTTTTTCATGCTACAGATATTGGAAGCTACATGTTGATTTTTAGGTTTAGTTTGGTGAGGTAATGAAGATGTGATTACGTTATTTGAATTGTGCAGCTGTATGCATTTCTTAGCAGATGCTTGCACTGGTATGTTTCGAGATTCATTGTTTTTGGACAAAATGTTGACAGAATTTATTGTGTATCAAAGTTGTTGTTTATGTAGCAAACATAGATGTTATTAAATATCAATGTAATGTAGAATCATATTTCACTTGTGTGTGCTATGCTCATGGGTAGCCAAAATGTTCCAGGTTCGTTGGGATGTTATTTGTTTGGTAGCAAGATGTAATTCGTAAAGAAATATGAAACTAATGTTTGTATATATCTGTTTTGGGGGATGTTTATTTTTTGGCATGGATTCCTCACAAAAGCCACGAAGATTGGTCCCCAACGTAAAAAGTTGATTCCACAGTATTAGGTGTTGATTTTATAATTATATCTCAGAAGAAGTAGGAGAAGTATTTGACTTTACTGGTATTTCAAATATTTTTAAACACTATATAGTCATGATTTTGTTGACTTTGGCTTTTCTTAATCATCAGGCGTGTTCCTGATAATGAAACTAGTTGCGTTTATATCGCTGCTGTGATTTATTTCGTATTGCACTGCGTCTGTGGATTAATACCATGTATACAGCACTTAGGCCTAGAAAAAATTTGTGTTTAGGGTAACACTGATGAAAAGATTAGGTTAGGTATGTAGGGATTTTTTTTTTTTTTTTTATAATATTTTTTTCTGCATGCGGGCATATTTAAAAACAGGTTTTTAATGGAAATAATATGAAAATCATACTAAGATGAAAAAAGACATCTAAAAATGGTAGGATCGGGACATTTTTGTAGGTTAGGTCGGGTTACCCGAAACACAATATTTTTTTTAGGCCTTATATATAGATTGACTGATATTTTTCTCAGCTTTTTGAGAAAAGTTTGGGATACATAAGGTATGTATATATACCAATATTTATAAATGTTGGGAATTTGTTGATTATCAATGCTAGATATTGATTAATATTGCATTAGATTTTTTTGTTCTTTGTGGAAATTTGTGCCTTTTGCACTACATGTATATATTTATTTCCTTGATGGATTTATATTTGAAGTTGTCAGTGGAGCTAATTTTTTTTGCTTATTTCTATTGATGTTGTCAATTGTCTTTATGTGTTGATTTCAGGTTATGCACACTAAGAGACCCACAGCCTTGGACGAAAATGTTGTGAGGAGGTTCACCAATCCACCTATGGTGGAAGACCTGGGGAGGATTGCTTCACTCGACAACAAAATGAGGGTCTCTGTCAAAGGGGAAGTGTCTAATGTAAGTTGTTGTGATATTTTGAAAGATAAGAATTTTACATATTATGGAAATGATTGATGATGTTGTCTTCTTTAAAAGGTGATAGCAACACTGACTTCTTTGCATTTATCTGATTCATGAAAAATTTTGATTACTGTAAGTGCACTTGATATTCAAGGCCTAATTTAATGTATTGTTTGGCTGTGAAAAGGAGCTGAAACTAACATATTTTGAAATACCTAAATTTTAAAATGGAGATATTTTTATGAATTTTTGAGAATAAGAATTGAAAGCTAAACCTGAAAATTTTCTGCAAGCCTAATGATTAATTTGTCTATTGAATTTATAATTCACGTATATAATTGCTATCTTGACATGAAATGTTACACAAGAATATCTATTTTCTGATATAAGGTTAGAAAACAACTACTTACCAAAATTGTTGCTTTCTTAATGGTGTTATCTGTGCTTTTCGTTTAATTCTGTTTTTGATTTATGCTTCATTTAATATATATATTGCTGTCATCTTTCCCAACTGGTTTTGGTCTTATGAAATGCATTTAATCATTTGTTGTCACTTTGATGGTATTTGTCATAGCACCTTTGTTTGGTGTATTTAATTACAAATGCAAAGGTGTTTGATGTGCATTTTTTATTTTTTTTTTATTGGTGTGTTGTAGGTCTCAGGCATTATTCAGACTAATGAAACGAGTAGAAAGATTGTAACATTGTCAGATGGGAATGCAACAGTTGAGGTCAAGCTATGGGGTGAGCTGTCAGCCTTAAGGATTTTTGAGGGATCTATTGTGGAGATCACCTTTGTGCATGTAGATTTGTACCAGAACAGGAGATCACTGAACTCATCTGCCAGCACAAAAGTAAAGGTATTATTGGATTCATTTTTTGATGATATTGAGTCATATTTGACAAATGACAATATATGATGGGAGTTGAACTTGGCCCTAATCATTCAACATTTTTAAAAGTGGTTTTGGTATTTATAGATCTGTTTTTTATTTTGAAGTAGAATTTGTAATGATTTTTTTTTTATATATAAATCTCATTTTATTTACCTGCATATGTTGTATTTACAACAGTGATAATAGAACTTTATTAACATTTCGATCGAAGTCAGACAGATAGGTGTGTTATTGTTCAATTTTTTTTCTTTTAATGGGTGACGTAGGGTGTAGCTATGAAGATGGAAAATCATTCTGTCATGAATTAGTTTTGGAATTATAATTGTTGATTTAAAATATTTTTGTCCAAGACTGTCAAAGTTTTCTGAAAGTTGAATAACCTGAAAAGGTGCTTTAATGGATGAAAAGGTCAACTTATACATGTTATAAATTGGAATTGTAGTTTAAACTTAATACACACTTCTATGAAAGATTGTCATTGTGTAAAATCCCTTTATATATTGTTCTTTATTATTGGCAGGAAATACTGGGTTTTATATTGATAGTTGTCATATTCAAATCACCTTGTATTGTAGAACATTGACGTGGAAGATGAGTTTAGCGGTGTTATTGATGGTGTTTCTTTTGACGAGTAAGTTGTTGAAAACTCAATCTCTTGATTATGATTTATGATGATTTTAAGCTTGCACTGAAATGTATTAAAACATTAAATTATGTTTGGCTTGAAGGATATTTTTGAATTCTCTTCATTGGAGTTTTAGTATTTAAGGTATATGAGGCTGCATTATGATTGATACTTATGGCATTTGTTAATACAATGAAGCTGCTAATCTGTGTTATCAATTTGTTATTTTTATTCTTTTTAGCTCATTGAGCTGAAGGCTCAAGTGAGCTTTTCTGATCAAGATTTTTCTGTTGTCTCTCTTTTGGTCTGCGTTGTCGTCGTAACTTTTCACATTTTTATGTTATTCTATAGAACCGCTGGGCCTTTTTGAACTGACTTTGGCACAAAGCATTCCAGGGTAAAGGGGATTAAATTTTGTTGAAATGGAGGGTGCCGCCTCTTTAAAGGGGAGATGATTTATAAATATTGGAAATTTATTGCTATTTTCCAGAAATCTTTGTCTTAAAATATAGTTGGTCATGTAAGTTATGTGGAAGCATTTTCTGGTAGTGTAAAATCATGTTTGTTTTGATTACATTGACAGGGGGTTGGGTAAGTCCACAATTGGGGATAAATTGTATTGAGTAAATCTTTCTAAATCTTCATCTCAAAAACCATTTGGCAAGAAAATCTGGAAATTGTGTGGAAGTACGCGACTATCCGAGATTTTTTAATGCAGTGGTTTGTTTTGAATAAAGAAAGTGAAGTTTGCTTGAAAGGTTTCTCGATGTATGTTTTAAGCATGAGCTTAACTGATCATTGTTTATTGCTGATTTCCATCTTTGCACTTTCAGCTGTGGAGATGTAAGGCAATAAGTTAAAAACAGAATATTACCTCTTTGTGATACACCTTATCCCTTCTTTGATATGACATATCATCAATTCATATAACTTGTATAAACTAAAGGAATTCTCTAAATTCTGAGAGATTTATAGCGCAGTTGAACGCCTGATTGTACAGTTATATATTAAATCAAAGTCTATGATTTTGTGTATTTATGTATCAAAATCTGTACGACCTTTAGTTTGACCCCAGAGGGGGCGTAAACTCAAATTACAGTTTGCAGAGTATGAAATGAATATCTACAGGGATTTTACTCTGTTATTCCCACTTAGAGTAAATCATATAAACTTGGCAATTTCGGGGCGAGCTGAAAAGCACAAAGCAAGATGTTTTGGGTTTTAAATAATGATATAATCTAACAGATGGATAAATAAGTAGTTCAGCATTTAAAGTATGTCAAGTTTTATCCAAAAATATCTAGAAATATGGAAATACAAAAATAAAATCTTAAGTTTTAGCCAATAACTCGTACAGTGCCAGTATAGGTATAAAGAAAAGTCTCCTCTCAAACACTTAAAGTGCAAAAGGGTCTTGGTACAGTAGACATGAGAATATGTGGATAAATATCAGCTAATTTTTAAGGCTTTTTGCAAGATTTATCATGTCTACTGTACCTTATTGTCAGGCAATATTGATTTTGATTCTGTAATGTTGATTTGATCTGAGTTATAGCTGTTGTTGCTCAGGTGAGCGATGTAGCCGCTGGGCCTCTTGTTTTATTTATTGAATTTATATTTAGTAGTGATTGCCAAAGATTAATATTGATTATACTCATATCTTTGTTTTAAAATTAGGGCAAACACATCAATTTTGATAAATGATGAGATGCTTTCCTGCTCATCGGAGCAGCTGAGGGACATTTTCCCAGGTGGAGTATTTACCGAAAGCAGATGTGTGAAGGGAAGGAAAAGGAGGGGTGTTATTACAGTATTGTAAGTATATGTTATATTTTGTTCAATGTGTTATGAATCTTATTTGTTGTGGAGCTGATTGCTTAAGCATTTATGATGTGCGTACGTAATTGATAACATTTGTTTATTGCTGAGCAGGATGGAAAGTAGCAGTCTTCTTGCTGTTGTTATTGTCAATGATGCAAAAACTTCCTTAGATAGACGGGGAATTAAAGAATTGTTGTTGTAGTTTTGAAAAGTAATTTTGAATATAGTGTTTTTGTCTCTCAGTTAATTCGATACGCAAGGGCATGCTCTTCGTATGAACAGTTTCTAAGGTGAGGCAAGCTACTGACAAACAAGTTGATAAAACAGGACTATCAACAGGCTCGTTTGAAGTCATCTTTTCGTAAGTTTTATGGTCGATACAACGACCTTGTCAGCAAATACAATCATCCACTGGGTCGCATGCTGACTGACGTTTTTCATACTAATTGTTAGACCATAATTTATCACCTAATTGTCTACGGACTTTTCCGGTTTTTCCCAATTACGACAAAGAGCACACGGCGGGTGTGACCGGTCAGCAGAGGATGCTCACTCCTCCTAGGCACCTTATCATACCTCTATCATTTTGGAGGTCCGTGTTGCTCTGCTTTGAATTTGTATTTGGTGTTATGGATTTTTGAGATGGTTGACGGTTTATTGTCATTTTTACATTTTGAAAGAATTCTATGTTTCAAATGTGTTTATTCTGTGGTGAGTCTTATCATTCAGATGAATGCTGAGTTATTAAAATGTTTCCTTTATTGCTACCTCTCTGGAGTACTAGCAAGTACATTAATTAGTCTTTTTACTGGAATACATATGCTCAACTTCACAGTAGGGCATTCTGGGATTACTTCTGTAGATACAGTGTATTATGTCAATTTCATGTTATCATCTGCATAATAGCTGAATTGTTGTGGGGTATTTTTGTTCAACCTGTACTTAAATGCCAAAACGTAACGGTAGCTTATGTCTTTTAATGCAGAGTTATTTCTAAAATTATAATAAATAGCTACCTTTTATTATTAACTACCTTACTGGGCCTTTCTGTTAAGGTCGGAAAACAGCATGGAATATGTTTTTATAGCTTGCTTAAAAGACTTGACTATAGCTACAAAACAGAACCATTGGTTCAACTGATCTCTTATTCTCACCACAAAATTGAAATAACAGTTAATACAGACATGATTTAAACACAGCTGTTGAGTTTTGTCTGCGGATGTTAAGCACACTCTAGATTTACCATTATAAAATGACAAACTCACACCAACACAATTTCTGTGCACTCGAGAATTATTAATCATTTCAGAAATTTAAAATAATGGTTTAGAAATCCACTTCTGTGTTTTATGATGGCTATGGTGAGTGCTAGTTCACCATTTTGTTTGAAAGATAAACTTGTTTCAATCTGAGCCTATGCATTGATTTCAATGGAATGAATATTGTGACCAGTTTCATAAATAGATGCAGTCTGAAAATCTAAACTGAACTGAAAATTCGTGGATTTCATTGTTTTGTTGCAGTGATATGTACTGCCACTGCTAACATAATACACGTATACTAAACAACACCATTGTTGGGAAATGTTCACAGAATGTGAAATAATATCAGTCCAAGCAGTTTAAAGATTGTTTTGTACAGGAGTTCATATATGCATAATCGAACTGTTTTGTTGAAGGCAATATTTAGTTCATGATTGTGGTATTACCTAGTTTTATTTTAGAGTTGTGAAGCAGAAGCAACATCATTAATTAAAAAATCAAATATATATATGATAGTTGTTTTAATGAGTTTTAAATGGTTTTGCTAAGGAAAGATATGACGTCGTGTTAAAACTAGTGCATTGAAATTGTATTTATTTTGTTTTAAATTTTAGGGAAGAAGATGTCGCGCCCATGGTTGTTCAAGAAGCTGTACCAGTAGTTGGTGAGGACAGAGATGAAGATGAGCTTCTTGGTAAGGGCAATGCTGATACGGAAGCTGGTAATGAAGCAGAGGTGGTTACAGAGGACATAGATAATGTACTTCTCAAGTAATCGTTGTTTCAATGTGTCTGATTTTGACTGCTCACACTTCTTTGTTTGAACTAGATGTTTTTGTAAACATGTCAAATCTGTTATCTTTTAAATGGTTTTAGGGGTCTCTTCTTTTTTGATGAAGTATTCATTTTGATTTGAACATATATGTCATTTTTAGATACTTTTGAAGATTTTGCACATACACAAAGATCTCATTGAAATGAAATGTTTAAAATTAATTCTAAATAGTATTTTGTTTCAATGTTTGTCATTTGTCCATTTCTGTCACTAGATCTGCTTATCAAAATTGAAACTGTTTGGTCTATCAAGTGTTGTAATGGTTTTTTTTTTTTTTTTTGCAGTTTTGGATGAGTATTATTTTTATGGGTATATTTGAGGTCAATTTTTAAGCTATTGTTTACTTTTGAATATTGCTTTCAAATATAAAGTTGTAGTCTTTCAAATTATAGTGTATGAAATCATTATATATAAGCTGTTTTGTTTGTTAATTCCAAAGTGTTGATACCGGTATTTTCTTTTTCTGCGATCTCGTGGTGAATTGAATTTTGTACTATTATTAAGATTTATTGAATTCAGCTATAATGGATGGTAAAAATTGAGTAGTAAATCGTTGACAGGAGTTACAGTTGTATTGTTTACAATGTAGGCAGCAGTAAATATTTAGCTTTGTGACGTAATTTACAGATTAATTCCACACTGTGTATATACAATAACATATTTATTTTGGATGTTTTGTTGAGAAGTATTGTGATTGTCAGTTGATATAGGGTTTATTTTCAGGAAAGAATGTGGAATGTGGGAAGATTGGTTTGAATAATGATGGATGTATTTGGAATAGGTTGGGATGTCAGCTAGAGTTGATTTGTGTTAGATAGATTAGGATAGATGTGTAGTGTAATATTACTTGTTTATGCACAATATTTTGGAGAATTAAATGTTTCCTTTCTATGTGGAATATGCTTAATTTCTTCTAAGAGAATGTTTTTGAAAATGGTTGAAAATTTAAAACTCCAGTTCCAGTGAGTGATATTTTGGATTTGTATGATATGTTTAAAATATATACTTCAAAATGTTTTGTTCTAAATGAATTGCAAAGCTTTTGGGGAAAAGACGTTAAAATAGTTTGTTATTTTTGACCATTGTTTTTGTGGAACATGAACATTTTGTCATTAATATTTATGGTGACTGAAGGTTTGAAAGTGTTGTAAATATTAGTAGTGCTGTTTTTTTTTTTAGAAATAGTTTTGTTTTTGAACATTTATTTATTGATGAGAGTTCTATTTGTAGGATTTACTATAGAAGTTTTTGAATTGTTCTTGTTTTGATTGTTATATGTCAAGAGTTTGATATATTAAAAGTTGTAATAAAGTGTCTGAAGATTCTGCGTATAAAGTTAAATATTGGGCGTTTCATTTTGTGTTGTTGAGCAAAAACTGGAGCACATTGCTGCAGTTATAAATTTTAAGCTTCATTAAAAATGTGATAAAGTTCGAGTCTTTGCCTGTATATTTGATGGGAGGGAGAACTGTGAAAATGTTTAAATGGTTTAAAACATAAATCTCTATCTAATTTGGGTTCGATGAATGTAAATTATGCTGTTAATGGTAGTTGCCAATTTGTAATATGCAAGTTCTTAGCAGATTTGTTATTTATTTTGATATTTATGATTTGCTGTTGGAATAAACTTTGTATTTATTTCTGATGACTTGTTTTTTTTTTTGTGTATTTACATGAACCATTATTGGGAAAAGTTCAGAAATGGTCATAGTTTAATGGTTATTAATATCTTCATTTATTATGAGATTTCCCCATATGTAGATAAAAATCTCAGGAGTTGGCAATTTTATATTAATGTTGTTGTATAAAATGTTGAAGTTTTTTTGTCATGCAACCAAAGCTATCTTGCAACCAGATGCTTTAGAACGATATGACGATTAATTTAAAATGGAGTCTTATATATGTATTCAGTACCATTGAAGTTCACACTTCAGCATTGTGTCATATTTAACAGAAATCACAAAATAGTATTTGTTTCCAATAAATGGATTCTTAAATATTTTATGATAATTGACCAGAAATATGGTTTGATTAGGGTAATTTAAAATGTAGTATTCATTTTGGGCATTAAAGGTGGTATGTGACATCTCCATATTGTGGCCATATTATAATGGTACTGATTCCCGTTTAATGGAAAGCTCACGCGGGTAGGTTAAGGCAACTCCGAGTTTAATGACCGTCGATATTATGATCAATTTAAAAATTGTTTATTTTTATGAAAACAGTGCTGAATATTAATATCAAGTGAATGTGTTCGCCAATATATTATTTTTCTACTTCGGAATCGAGTCTATCTTTGAAGCTGCCGTGCCATGGTATCACGTGACAGTTATAAATAGATCATTTTTTTACCTTAACAAAAAATCAAAAAGTGTAACACTACCCTGAAGTTCATTTGTATGTATGATACAATAATTCGATCGGCAATTAAGTCATGTTTATTAGTATTACTGCTAGAATCATATCGTTAATCGCATAAAATGTATATTGTCATTATTTATCGGAAACCCCCTCAACTTTATCAATTTCATTGACAATATTACGTATTTTTTATTTACAACAACAAACCACAGGATTCTAGCAGCACTTTTCAAGTATTTTAGGTCATGTGCTTTTGATTTTTGTCAAATTCAACTTTCATAATATTCGGGGTAGTGTTACACTTTTGCCTTTTTTGTACACACTGACAGAGGAAAGGCCGGTCAAGCCATATAAATGTCCATCTGCTTACCTTATAACACTCGCTGATAAAACAAAATACCCATGCCTGTATTATCCTGATTATATCCTAACTGATATTCATCTAAATCTTGGGAATCTGTATTAAATATGTCTTATTTCGGCATTGTTTACACTGCATTCCGATGATTTGTCTCCCGACATTGATCTTCTCTATTAAACATGCCTGTGACGTCATCAATGATAATTATACGTAATACAGAGAAATTGAAGATATATTCAGTTACAAGAGTTTTTAGTGACATTTTACGCCTGTGGTTTTTAAAATTTAAACCAGAGATGAAGTTAAAATTGACATGATTCTGATTAAAATATGACATCATGCTGCTTATTGTGACGTCATATCGATCAGAGGAATTTTTACTCAATCGATTGCTGAGAGTTGCCTTATCATACCCGCGCATTATGAAATATTGGGAAATATTGGTATTTGATAGGTAATGCCTAAGAGAAAAAAATGTGTGTTTAGGATAACACTGATGAAAAAAGTAGGTTAGGTAGGTAGGGATTTTTTTTGTTTTATCACATTTTTTTTCTTTTAGGGCACGTATACAAATATAAAATCGTAAGAATGTTCGTTTGTTTCATATTTAAAAACGGGTTTTTAATGCAAATAATATGAAAATCACAGTTGGATAAAAATAGACATCTAAAAATGGTAGGATTGTAGGTTAGGTCGGGTTACGCTAAACACACAACATTTTTTTTTAGGCCTAAATTTTATGGTTTTTAAGGGTTGATTTTGATTGACTCCTCTATGCAGTTTCTCTGGCAATCTGGAAATGAAACAGTGTTTGGACCTAATCACAACATAACTACTGACAGAATATATTAATTAATATTATCAATAAATTTTTTGTATGTACATTTATTTAGAAGAATTGTTTTTAAGGAACCTGTTATCGCAACTCTCAATTGAAAGTAAACACTCAGGCCAATATAATGATGCCTTGAGTGTTGACACTATTTGATGGAACTGTTAAATAGGTTGGATCACGGGTTGCAGCTTATTACGGAAATTATTTTACAGTAATTGGCCGATTTGGTACCCGCTGACTCTTACATGTATGCAGTATTGATATGTTATTAGCAACTGCCAGAATTTGACTTCTGTTTCTGGATATAACTCTGAATTTTGACTGCAAAAACTATATATCACTGCAATAATTGACCAAGAGTTCACACAATAGCTCCTTATTAGTTTTCTGGGTTTTTTTTTTGGGGGGGGGGGGGGGAGGGGGGGAAGGGATGGGGTGGCGGTGTATTAAAAAAAAAACACTGTTTAAACAGATACCCATTTCATTTTTCAACTTAGTGCTTCATAGATATATTCAATCATTTTTAATGCATCAATTTCATTTGAGGCAACTTATTATTTTGTTGTAGTCTATTTCAAAGGATTGACATCAGACACTGAGAATAAATATTACATGAAATCTAGACAGGTCAATTAAATATTTGTTATGATATAAAACGTAGAGAATGATATTATATTGCAAATCACATATCACAATTTGAGGGATATCGCTATTGTTTTTTTTTATATTTGCCTGGCAAAATTTGTTGCTACCAATTATTAATTTTCTCAAGGTATAAATAAAGTACAGATTTGAATTCTTCAGTATTATTTGCCAAAGGGTCATTGAAGGAAATATCAAAGTGTGATGAAATTGCTGTGAACAGATTTTAAGTTATGTGCTCTGTCTATGCTGTTTTGGGACAACCCTCGTACATGTCAAAAGCCTGAATCTATAAATCTTTTAAGCATATTATTATATGCTTTATATGACATCATCTTTTGATTTAGCTTTTATGGTAACTATTGAGATATCAATATCTTGGTTCATTTTTGGTCAATGATGGAATTCATGACTTATCTGTAGCTATCTATCTATTTACTGAGTTGACAATGTTAAATGTCGATCTAAAAGCATGACATAAACAATGTGTTCAGTGTTTCAGCTGTGCATCTTTAGTTAATGTTAATGTTATTGCTTCATGATAACTGAAGTATGTAGTTAATGGAAGAATTTGAAGTTGTGTGAATGGGATGTTGGTATATACATGATCTATGAGTGTCCCATTTTCAGTTGTTGGAAAAGTCACTAACTGATGGTAACGATGCTCTACCATAAGCTTTGGTGTTGATTTGGTTGTGGATAGCAGATTTTCATTAAAATCTCCCATGATTATTTTATGTCCTGTCATTTTGTGCAAGATTTTCAGAAGCATATCCAAGTTCTGATGAAATTTGTTTAGAGGGTAAACATTTGGCCTGTATAGCACAATAATTGATATATTGGTTTGTTCGTCTTTCATTAACATTCCCTCTATGTTGTCTACTGGAACCTTATGAATTGAAATGTTCCTACACTCCTTATTGTATATTGCAACTCCATCCCCCTTTGAGGCTTTCAACATTCTGAACAAATCATCTGTGTCTCTATATGCTTCATTCCTTTTAACATGGTGTAAAGTATAGTCTTCAAAGTCATATTTGTTTACAAGCACTGACTTTGTCAACCATGTCTCAGTCAAACATATGATGTCTGCTGTTTTAAATCTGGAGTCGTTCGTCATTTCGGAATAGTTTTTAGATAAGTTTTGTATGTTTAGCAAAATGATAGTTAGGGATGACTCTGTTAAGTCTTGGTCATTGTTTAAGAAAAGAGGCATCTTCATTAGTCCTTCAGACAATTCCTTGTCAGCATATGTATTTTTCTTGATTGTTGCTTCTGTACATGCTGATATGCTAAGACCTTGCTCTGATGTTACTCTACTTAAAGCAACATATGCTTGTCCAGCAGAGAAAATCTTATTCAAGTCAACAACAATTTCCTCAGTTGTCATACCTTGCACTTTATGTGCTGTTCATGCCCATGCAAGTCTAATTGGAAATTGATGTCTCACAAAATTTTTATTTGACAATGTTCTCATTTCTTCTTCACATCTACGAATCTTAACGAGATTGACATTTGCTGTTGTAATTCCAGATTTTAGTCCAATGGATGTGTTTTGAAAACACACTTCTATTGATTTAACATCTAGTTTGTCTTCAATTATTTTTGATACTGTTCCTATGACACCATTGACAAGATCATCTGACACATCAATATTTCGGATTATCATGACCTTTGCATTTTCACATAATAGTATTTAACTGGGAATTCCGTCTGATTTGTGACGCACAAATAGTGTTTCCCGCAATACCATTTTACCACTTATTCTTTCCAGTTCAAAATCCTTTGCAATAGCCTCTTTTAGATATTTCGCTTTGTTTAACCATTTTCAGGTTATATTGATTGACTTCATCATTAGTTGCAAAAACATGCAAGGCTGAATCATTACCATCACGATTGCAACGATTCAACATTTGAAGAACATCATCTGGTAAATTTTGATCTGTTTTTTGTTCATAGATCTCAACAATGGGTAAATGTCTGCCTTCTTTGCATTATCATTGGTAACTGTATATGGAACATCAAGTGCATGTTTTTGCATTTCTGGGTCTGGTATGTTTTCAATCTTGGTCAGTTTTATCCATGTCTCTTTCCAATTCAGCTTCAGGTGTTAATGTTGCCCAAGCATCTTCAACATCTCCTAATGTTTCAAAAATTTCTTGAGCATGATCCAATTGTTCTTCATTCAATGAAAATTTTGCATGATTCATGTCAACAATTTGTTTAACAGACTTTAATGTTGTTGTTCCATCAAGGGTCACATAACCAGATTCATAAAATGTTTGATAAAGGTCAAATGTTGGTGGCTTCAATTGACACATATTTCTGTATGGTAGAAATAACTGCAACAGGGATTGATAATGTTTCTCTGGGGGTTTTTTCCGAACTAAATCTAGGATATCGAATGATAGCAGGATTTGATTTTGATCTGACTTTAATGAAACCCTTGCCATTCTTCAGTTCGTAAACCTCATTCTGTTGTTCTTTTGGTATCTGTGATTTGGATAACACCCTGTACTGTGAACAAAATGTTCCCAAACACATAGATGGAAATGGTTCACAATCTGGTCTCTGCTGATATCTGTCAACAATACTGATCATCCAAATATCATCTTCATCTTCTTCAGAGTCTAAGTTTCCATCAACAACATCTTGAAGATGGTGTGTTTTATTTGCTGTTAGCACAGAGATGGGTTTGCTTAATCGTGTGGGATTTTTTCCAATGGGAATGAAAATCACTTTTCGTGAACATTCTCTCATTCGTAAATTACAAATGCGATAAACAGCTTCTTGTGCACTGACTTCACGATGGTGCAAATATGCTGATCCAATTTTCCTCATTGTTTGCTTTGCATCCATATTTCCTTCAGCAGCTTCAATCTTTGTTTGGTTTAGCAACATTCCAATCTCTCTTTCAGCTTTTGATATGTAAGACACAACATAAATAATGCAACTGAAAGGATCAAATACAAACTGTATATCCATGTTTGCATTCCAGCATCCCAAGAGGAAAGGGTTATAGTGATTAATCCATAATTCATTTGGATTTTTCTATAGTACAACACTTTGCTTTGAACTCATTAGTTGCATCGCTTTTTCGTATATCTCTTGAGAGATATTAACACTGGCTAATATTTCTGATGTTGTAGTGTCTGAATCAAATTCTTCAGTTTGAAGTTTGTCCCAAAATGATGATAAGATATTTTTCGCTTCTGATTTTTGAAGTTTTGCTCTTTCTTTAAATTCATCATTTGATTCTTCTGGGATTTCATCTTCACTTGGAGATGTTATGAATGTTTTACAAGATGGGGGTTTTGGGAAATTGAATCGACATTCCTTGCCACCTTTTCTGTATGATTTGGAATGTTTTATGCTGTGTTGTTTCACATTGACAACAGTATCATGTAGCTCACTATCTTCACTTGTGTTTGGAATGGAACAAGTTACATACTTGTCTATGAACTCGCAAACTCTCTGTTTCCCATATTCAATTAATTTTGGGGAATTTTCAACCCAGAATAAACAATGAACATGTGGTGAACCCCTTTGTTGAAATTCGACTCTGAAGAAATAATCCTTGATTTTTCCTATTGATTCTGCTGCACTTAATATAACCTCATGAAGAAAACGTGAAATCTGTGTTCAAACATTCGTGCAACAGTGACAGGGTTTGACCTTAATATGTCACTTTTTTCATTCCAGTTTAAGTCTTGTGCTCCTCTACAGTCACCTTGTTGATTCATGATATCATTTAAAATTTCATTCCATCGAAACTCAGCAGATGAAAAGGAGCAAAACCACGTTGGTATCCCAATTTGCCGAAGCATTACAAACAAGTCTTTTTGAACACCTTGCCAGAATGATGATGTGCCTCTTATTGCTTGTAGAAACCGGAAAGCATTATCATTTTTATCACATGCTTAAGAATTTAGGGATTTTGCAGCATTTCAGCTGTAACTTTTGAACTAGTGTGAGTTTTAGCACATGACTTCCTGATCGAAATTTGTGTTTCATCTATGACTTGTTCGAGTTCTGATAAGTATTGACTGAAAAAGATGTAATCAATGTCTCTAGAAAACCTATCATCAGCATTCATTAAACGATTATTGAAGTACTTGGAGAGAGTTATTTTCACATTCCGGTCCTCTGTCCATGTGTTTTCTCCATTGGGAAATAAATGCGGAAAGCACTTAGCTTCATTGCCTTTCTCTTGTAGCATTTTGACTGGATTTTTACCTTCAACAGGTGCTATATTGTATATATCGTCAAAGAAATGGTCCAAAACTTCTTGACCAATGTCTGCAGGTTGAAGACAAATGTCATATTGTATTCCTGTCACAGTTTGTTCATCAGGATCTGTACATCCTTCAAAAACCTCTTCATTCCCATTCAAGTCAGCTTCTATTTCTGAATTTTCAGCTACTTCAGTTTGACCACATTCTTCACTGATAATTTGAATATCTGCATACCACCTGTTATGTTCCTTCAAAAAAGCCAAAGCCTTTTGGACATGAGATGGATGAACAAACTGGTACTCATAATGTCCTTTGAATTCCAGTTTTCGTTTGAGCTTAGCTCTTATCAACATATCATCATCTTCATATCTGGGCAATGTCATGACTTTATGGGTATCAGTTGGAACACAAATAAGAGGTCCATAAATAGCATTTTGTCTACCCCTTGGCAAACAAGCCACCTTCATAAATGGTATGTGCAAAGCTATCAGGTGTTTCTCCAATAAGTTCAAATCCTTAAGTACAGTTAAGATGTCTTTTAAATCCATATTGTTTATTGCAGATTTAGCCGGAATCTGACCACGCATTAATTTTGCATCACAAGTTTTGCACAACCATTGAGAAGAATTTAAACAACCTTTCGGGCATATCTCTGAACACTCATGTGTATACTTGTTTGTTACACACACCTTGGCAATTTGGCATATCGAGTCAGATTTCTTCTTGAAATTTTCGAAATGATACTCTAAAACTTGATTCTTAAATAAAATTCTGTGGCAGCAAGAACATGGATAACATGGTTGTTCTTTTGTCTTTTTTTTTTTTAAATTTTCCATAACATAGTTGTTTTTATCTTGCTTTTCATGCTTGAGATTGGCATTCTCTTTGTTTTCTTTTGTTTCCTTTTGCATCTTTGGATTCTCTAGGCTAGTCTCTATGGTGGATTTTCTAAACTGGCTCTGTGAGTTTTCACCAATTGTCCCTCTCTTTTGTTTTGTTTCCCCTTCCTTCAAAACTCTTCTGTGTGCATTCTCTTTCATTATTTGTTTCACTTTTACAGCTGCTTCATGCAAGTTCAATTTGCATTTTCCCCTTGATATTTCTTTCTTTTCTTGGAATTGTGTGTTGTCTTTGCACATGTTCTGCAAGTCTTTTTTTTCGTTTTCTCTCTTTCATATTGTTTTGTTTACTTTGATTTATTTTCTGCATTTTCAACTGTTTGTCAGAACTGTGTTTCAATCTGTTTTTTGCTTTAATTTATTCTCTAAACAACATGTTTGTGTTGTATTTAGTTTTACTTTACTCTTGAACAAATCATCATTATGATATTTAGCTTCACTGCGTTTCTGCACTATGCCTCTGTACTTCGCATTTGTTTCATAACGGTATTTACATAGTCGTTTCCTCTTTCTGTTTTGTTCAACTGTTGATTGAATGTCATTTTCAATTTGGTAAACAGGTCCTCATTCTGTATTAATATTTGCCACGGAAACTACTACATTGAAATGATGTTCATTTTCATTATCAAGGTATATTGCTTCTTCTATTGGAACCCAATGTTTGTCGACTAGCCTACCTAAAAATCTTTTCCATATGCCATCACTAAATGTGAAAATTTCAACATGTAACATGTGAGACATAGCAATAATTTCAAACTCTGTTGCCCAAGTTTCAGGAATGCACATCCTGTCTATGTCATTCTGAAGGGATTCAATGTTTGTTCTTAGAAGATTTCCAAATATTAAAGGATTTTCTCTGACATGTTCACACCTTTTTAAGCGCATGATATCATGTGCATCTTCTGAACCAGATATGCAACAAGAGATGGCCTTAAAAAAGCAATTACCGTCTCCTAAAACTCTTAGGTATCGGTATGGAGATCGACCAAGACTTTTGTCAATTGCAACAAAGTTTTGATGATCATATAACGGTATTTGATATATATTACAAAAGCTTTGCTTGGTGTTTGTAGATATCATACAAATATCAGTTGCAATGTTCTGTTCTTGACCAAGGTAAACAACATCCTCAGAAACACTTTTGATATTGTTTTCAGGACTAGAAGCATTTTGGGAAATGCAACTGAAATTGCTGGAGACACCAGTTATTTCACACTCAACAGCTGTTGTAAATCCCATGGATTGCACCAGTTCAATGACATGCGTGTATATGTCTTGAATACTTTGAACAATTCTGCAGAGACTTTTGCCATTTTCTGATAACTTGCCACATGGCGACCGTGAATGAGAATCAAATATGAAATATTCTTGGTTGACTTTTCCAGCTAACATAGTATTTCCATTAAAGCATCCATCAGTGTTTGATAAGCTACAACATAGTGCTTCTTTCAATGGCTTTGCATTGAATGGTCTCAAGTCCGGATTCTGTTCATCAAGAGATAATGGTATTAGAGTACTGATGGGGTCAGGTAAGCAGATTGAAAAGAGTTCAGCATGAATATCAAGGTTGTTTGGGAGGTCTGATATCAATAGATATTGATGATGAATAGAAGTTTATCTCTGTAAGTTATGATAAAGCTCATTTCCAGTTATAAGTATTTTGTCCGTATCAAAAGCTAACCATTCAACAGCTGATAACAACTTGTTATAAGTTAAAGCTGATAAACAGTTTGGTACACATTGTAGCCCAGCATTTGATCCAAACCTTGCATTCGCTTGGTGGAAATTTCCCTGAATGGAAGGGACACAATGGATTTCCGTGTTTACATGTCTAATGCTTTTGCACATATGATCATGATGATGATAGTTTACAGAATTGTCTTTCGGAATTTGTTTATGCAAAGGGAATTGAACTTCAGCTTTCCCTGAACCTGGAGGGTAGACGGAAGGTGATGCCTTCTTATTTAGGTTTGAATCCGTAAGTATGTAAATTTGGTGTGACATTGATATTTGCATCTCTGTAACAGTTCTGATTCGCTACCAGGTTAGTACGTTCGTTGTCAGATACCAAGTTAGACTGTGCTTTTGTGTTAACCAAGTCAGATATTTGAGCATCTATTTTCATAACCATTCCATTTTGCAAAGATGGAAATGGTTGCGTCTGATCTGCAAGGCATGGCATGTTGCCATCATTGTGCCAGAGTACCCTCAATGTAGTACAGACTGAATCAGAGACAGATACTCCTTCTGGAGTATTCAATGATTCAGAATCAGAGATCGGTGTCGTACACACGTATATGGTACTCATACTTCCCTATGGAGATGCAACACCCAAGGCATTAGGTGGATTCATTTTCTCATCTGGAGAAGCCTGAATCCTGACTGTGGTTTTCTCTGCTGAGCTCGTTATTGTCCCACATGATTTCTTTTCATGCTCTACTGCACAGGAATCTGCTGCAGTGGGTTCTTTCAAATCAGGAGTTTGTCTCTTTTCTCTCTTCTGTAACTTATCTTTCAGCCTCTGAGCACGCTTGTTTTGTTTTTGTAATATATATATATATATATATATATATATATATATATATATATATATATATATATATATATATATATATATATATATATATATATAATATAATTCTAAAAATAGGGTAAAACTTACTACAGGTTCTAATAGCAAGACAAAATAAATAGATATCTATCACAGAGCTCTTTTTTCTCCCTCAATGTCATAATTAAGAAGAAAGTATCTTCTAACGAAGAGTTGTATATAACACTGAAAAGACCGACGAAGTGTTTCGAGAATGCAGATTAGTAGAATCTCTACTTTATATTGTATCAGGAATTAGGATAAAACTTAAATAATTCATTTTTAGAAATCCAAGTCAGTCATCAATATTTCCACAAATACTTATCTTCTAGAAGCTTCAATAATTTGAGTATGTTTGATTATGTTTGAATATTTTTTATCAAATCAGTAATCGTATATCCCATGTGAAGAGTAACAAAATAATGTAATATTTTTATTAAATGAAAAATATTCAATCTTTCAATTTAGTTCTGCAAAAATATATTCGTTACATTCGCTATTTATAGTTGACCAAATTTGATATATACGTGGTCAGTAAATTCAATTTGAGACAACCTATAAACCTTACTAAGTCAACATCAAATTTATCTTATGTATCTTATACCGCCCAGATAATGTGTTAAATTCAAATAATTGGGCAAATGTATTGTACAAACACAGTAAGATATATTCGTTACAAGGTTTGTGGTTGACCTAATATAGTTTATATGTGATCGAGGTTCTATATCGCCCTGTAAAAGTACTGACCACGTATAAACAATATTAATTATATTAACAACAAAACAGGTCATTGATAATGTTAATTTACTATCTAATGATATGTTCGTTTGAATATTTGTCTATCCAGATAATAAATTCGTGAGTCATATTGAAATAAAATAACACAGACATGAAAAAATATAAGATGTTAATTAGCAACGAAAACAAAAATTGGTAGAAGTTGTCTTTCCTTTCTCTATCAAATTGTAAGAGGCCAGTGTTAACTAATTTTATTTTTGCAAGCACTTGTAAATACATGGCGTTTTTTTTAATCAAATGATAAAAAGATCTCTCAAATGGAGCTAAAATTAAAACAAAATGTAGAGCTAAACATAATAACAAAACTCAATCTTGTTGCGAACAACGAGGAAGTGGTAAGTCAATTTTCAGAAGATTAAATAAGACCTTGATTGGGATGTTTGACAAGGAAACATGATCTGGAGATGGTAGGTGGGTAATTCTTTAATCGAAGAGTCCGAATCTTTTTATTCAAGTGAAAGCTTTCAGTATTCTTTTTTTATTTTATTGTTTTCTTCTTTTATTATTAATGTATACAAAATATCAGAAAAGAACACGAATATCAACCACAGATCACGGTTATATGTACGCTCTTCTCATCCATCGTTCAACCGAAATACTTATTGTCAATTCTTTATGTTTATCTATAACAAATTTTTGTTTGTTTTGCTTTCATGCATCGATTGCTATCATTTCGATCATATAGATCAAATTTGTAAACTTACGAATAACATAATCATTGTTTACAAAATAAAATACAAGATGCTAAAAAACAACAGATGATTAGTTCATTCTTTATCCATGTTACAATGTTTTTATAAGAGTGATATTGTACACCTTTTTCGCTAAAGAATTATAACAATGAAAAAAAACAACAACACTATCATGGTGTGATATTTGTCGGTCTTTTGTTTAGGGAATCAACACACATTGTTATTTGTAATATCAGTCGGTCTTTTGTTTCGGGAACCAACACACATTGTTAATTGTGATATTTGACGGTCTTTTGTTTAGAGAATCAACGCACATTGTTATTTGTGATATTTGTCGGTCTTTTGTTTCGGGAATCAACACACATTGTTATTTGTGATAATTGTCGGTCTTATGATTAGGGAATCAACACACATCGTTATATATAGAGGATATCTATATTGTGTGATTTTATATTTGCTTTATCCAACGAGTTGAAATGGTGTATATATTCGCGAGGCTTGCCGAGCGAATATAACCATTTCAACGAGTTGGATAAAGCAAATATAAAATCACACAATTATAGATGTTCTATTTATCTCATACAATTTGATTTATTTCATGAAGCTTTTGAGACAGCCCCTAAGATGACCCGAATTGATTTTTTTCAAAGATTAAACGATGATGCAACGTTGTGTTATGCGGTTATTGTGACCTTGCGCAATACAATTTAGTACGTCATTTCGGAGATAAATATAACTGTTCTAATGTAAAGTTTCACTGAAATAAACCTTGAAATAATTTTTTATTTCTAAATAATTTTTTCTTAGAGCTTAATCACTTAATTAAATGGAAATACTGTTCAGAAGACTTGAATAATCAAGTTTGTTGACATACACAAAGTTGCGAATGCTCGTTAGTTTGAATTGACGCGAACGAGGAACAGTTGTTGATGTTTTATAAAACGAACATTAGCCTAATGATTTGAAGTTGAAAATATTGAATAAGGATGCTTACTGCTGGTGAAATAAAAGTCTTGGGAGACATCATTTCGGTAAGTTCTTGTATAGAAACGCAACGAAAGTGTTCTGTTTCCATTGCGTCGTCAGAATGAACTCCTTGATAGCTAACGTGATTTGCAGTTTTATAAACTTCACAGTTATGTGTTTTCCTTTATATATGTAATTAAAATCTTCGACAAAATCCATTTTAAATCAATTTTTGGTAAGATATAGCTATAAGGAAAATACTAGAAAGTCTTCGAAAGTACGTCACTGGAGCGTTGAAGCGAGGGGCTGTGTCAAAAATAGTTCGGACCGGAAGTATTTGATAAAGCATCACCCGTTTGATAAAGCAAAGGTTTATCACACGGGTAGTATACACCACACGTATGAGATAAATTGTTATATTTCATAAAGTTAAAGTGGTTGGATTTCATATTTTCTTTCTTTCTTTTAATCTATTTTCAAATAGTTGTTGTCATTTTTAAATGTAAACCCAAAGATATGTTTAACGAAAGTATACTTTTTTTTTACAGAAAAAATATCTAAAAAGTATTTAACAACCCTATGATATGCATTTGGGTGATAAGTATCATAATAATTATGTGGGTCTTGTTATTATTTACAAGCTCACGTATAAAGTTTAATAAACCTGTAAGCAATTAACTACAACTGAAAAACGTTTGTTTATATATTTTGATTCATCTGTAGACATGTTTATATTTTAACTTTATAAATAAACAACAAAAAACGACTAAATAGACTAAACAGAAAAAATTCTTACATGTAGGAGGACTGACTATTTTTTTTTTATCGAAAGCAAGTTGTACCACTTGTCTTTGTAAACATAGTGTTTTTTAATATATCATATGCTAGTATTATTTCATGAGCTAAATTATCAGTAAAATAAATTAAATCAGATACATGTAGTAATGAACTTAATTTTAAATACACGTGTTCTTAAGCAGTTCTTATTAAGTATTTGATTTATGTTTTTGATTTTAGTGAAATTGTGATGCCTCTTTTGTTTTATTTTGATTCATATCATCAATCTTTTTATTTATCATCACTTCAGGTACATACAGTAAAATAAAGTCTACACAAATTGAATCACGTGACACGGAGACGTATGACGGTGCTTATATCGGCTGTGTTTTTTAACATTTTCTAAAGGATTTATTGTGTATTTTAATAATTTATTTGGATGTTTTTTTGGATGTATAACTGTGTGTGAACATCGCTCATACCTGTATTACCTGTATTATACTGGTTACTTACACGGGCTGTCGACCCTAGATACGCTAGGTACGCTCAGTGACCAGTGACTATCTAACGGTACAATGGATCTCATAAAACCGGTTTATCTCAGAGACAGGGAGATCCAATGTGGGTCTACCCGTATCTCTGACTTTGATCTATATATGTATGTAACCAAAAACATCAGTGATTTCACTTGCATGCAAAACGACAGAGACTTGTGGAGGATATGTGTGAAATCTAAAGAAAGCAGATCAAAAATTCTAACAGAAGGAATTGATATTAGAAACACAAATGTCAAAGTTTATGATGCAAATTCTTACTTAGCCGGTCTTACTGACCCGTCTGATAATGTCATCAAAATTACAGCTAAAGGTGTATCCTTGTCCGTCGATGACAATGAAGTTCTTAACATGCTCAAAAATTTCAATGTGTCATTACTAGTGACATCAAGTATGAGAAAATCCGCCGTCCGGTAACCAGGAAGATGACGAGCATCCTTAACAAAAATCGGTTCATTTACGTGAAAGGTTTAGACAAGGGCGTTTTCCTTCCACGTACATCCACCTGCGCCGGTCTGCGCTGCTCTATCTATACTAAGTCAACCCTCTACGAAACATAACCCCCGCTGCATCAATTGCTGGGAGGATACACACTTTACTAGAGATTGTCCCAACAATAAAAGATGTAAAGTTTGCAAAAATGAGGCGACGAATTGTGTGAATTCCATGTTGAATCTGAAAACAATGTGTTTCCCTTCGCCAAGCGTGATAATTGCCTTTCCAATTTCTATCCCTGTGAGTTGAATGTATTTGGTATCTCACACAAATCGGCTGAACATGCATTCCAGTACATAAAGGCAATGGCAGCGGGGACATCACTAGAGCAACATCAAATCAATTATGCAATCAGCTGCTACTGCACTTGATGCCAAAGAAATCGGAATGCTTATCATTCCGTCTCCAAGCTTCACGAAATAAAACGGGTAGCCATTATGACAGAAATTCTGGAGGCAAAAGCTGATCAAATCCCCGAATTTTCTGATTTGTTAAAAAACCCACAAAAAATCCGTTTTCGTTGGGACCACGTATGACGATTTTTGGGCAATGGGGTTGGACAAAGAGGCTACCATCCACACTCGTGCATCCGCTCGGCCGGGAACAAACAAGCTAGGCATTATCATGTCCGAAATCGCTGGGCGCCAATGTTGCTCTCACTCTGCTAGCGGACCAAAGACCAGGGCCGCGTCGAAGGATCAATCTTAAAGTCAACAGCTCTTGGAGATCATTCAGGAAATTCGCAAGACTCAAAACTCTGGCGGCCAAGGTACCAAGAAAGCAGCTCCGACAATCCAGGTTCGCGATTCTCACGCGCGCACCGCCGAAGGTTAACGCTGGACTCGTAGACATGTAGATATTGCTCTCATCCCAGAGACTCATTTTATCCAAAAGAACGAATTCAATTACAATTGTAACTGGCGAGGAAAATCTATTCATTGTTTTTCAGACTCTACTTATAGTAAAAGTATATCACTTTTATTCAAGAAAGATTTAGATATAGATATCATTAATAGGCACAGTTCTAATGATGGACGCAAAATCTTGATCTATGTACGTAAAAATAGGCGAAACTGATTTAACTTTGGTAAATATTTACGCCCCTAATAATGAATCACACCGATTTCAATTTTTTAAAAGAATGGAAAAATTTATGAATAATAACTCGAATAATATGTCAAAATAAAGTCAACACATTTTTAATAGACTAAAACATCATATTGATAAGAAATCCTCCATTGACCAATGGAGCTTTAGATATTTTTAAGGCTGAAATCTATTAGTTTAGGAAAACATACACTTTCAATAATTATTAAAGGTCACGATTTTGGTCAAAAATTATTATTCCGATTTTAAAGTTTACAATGCTTCAGTGAGGCATTTTAAACAGGCAACCCAAATTTGAGTGTAATTCGTTGAGTTACAAGCTAGTTACAGAGCTTACAATTCTGTGCTATGTAAACAAAGCTTTTACTGACATTTTATATGTTGAAGTGAAAATTCCAATTCTAGACCTAAAGTGAATGTGTTAAACGTTAGGAACTGTTATTTATGCTTTAAATGAATAAGAAGATAGACAAATCAGCTTGAAAAAGATTTTTTATTGGTATATTGAGCCTATGTAGACAAAAACAGGGCACGAGTCTTGTTTACACGACAAAGAATTGTGAGCTCTGTATCCTGCTTAAAACTTAACGACTGACTCTCAAATTTAATTTAGTTATTAGTAATGCATTCTTAAAGCATTGTAAATAATATAAACAGAAAAATAGAATTTTACCAAAATCGTGACCATGCCCCTTTAAGGCGAAATCAAAAAGCGGGAAAGCAGACTAGATTTTTTACAGATACTACAAACAACATGGTGATATGACTAAGTTTACTTTTTCTCCTTTGGTCTACATATCGCCCAAAGCCAGATACAAAGCATTGTTATGACGAAACCAACATCAGGTTACACAGGTCAGAAACTGGAGCAAGAGTCAGACACAGATTTCAACAATGCCAGCGTGTTAAACAGTGCATGAACATTGTGTCTGATGTTGGAATGGTTTTATAATTAAATGTTTTATAATCTTATCATATTTAGTTCTTTTTTCATGTTTTGTTTTGTAACTGATCTTAACCACATTGTTTGGACACCTTTGATCTACATACAACTAAAGCTCAGATACAAATCAGTGTGATGACGTAAACAGCATCAGTTAACCCCTGATTGTGACACTGTGGCTTGGTCAAAATATAAACAAGACTCGGACACAGACTTCACAATCCAGTGCATGAACATTGATTGTAATGTTAAATGGCTTAATGATATTTTTAAAATTCTTATTACATCCATGCTTTTTTTATGCATTTTTGTAACTGATCGTAGCATTTCATGCTAAGATTGTTAAAAAGATTCATTGAAATTAGTTCTATATAAAACAAAGATTAAATTCCAGATTACTTATTGCTGATGAACGCAATTCAAGATATTATGCATATGCGAGTTGCAATATATCAAAACCATTAAATAATAGCATCATGTACCAGTATCGTGTATAAAGGTAAAAAGCATATGAATATTGAAGCATATGAACATCGAAGTGAATAATGGAGAAGTGAAGGGAGAGAGAGAAGAGAGAGAGAAGAGAGAGAGAAGAGAGAGAATGAGAGAAATAGACAGACAGACATACAGACAGATTGTGTCCCTTTAACACCATATGTATATGTCACCTAACCGTTTGTTTATAAATTGAAATACGAGATATCTAATACTACGATCAGAGAGAGAGAGAGAGAGAGAGAGAGAGAGAGAGAGAGACGTAAGGATTAGAAAGAATAATCTTACAGTGATCTGCTTTGCGTCGATTTTAAGTCTGTTAAGAATAATCTGCAGGGGAAAAATACATTTTTATACATTACAAACCTTTTAAACATGCATATTTAGTTAATTCCACAAAATATCCATTTAATGGGTCGTACCAAGGCATTTTGTTAATATACACGTTTAAATTTGCCTGCCATTTTGTCGAAAATCGTACTTGGAATGTCTCGGATTTTATCATCACATATTAGACATATATAGAGTATATTTTGAATTGTGTATACAATGAATTGAAATACGCAATGTATAACGAACTATAGTGATACAAAGAGTTTGATTTAAAAACGGTTGGTATTTTTTTTCTAAAGCTTATTTAAACAGTTTGATACTTCCAAAAACATTACTATCATAATATCATATTATATAGAACTATTACAGAGAGAGAGAGAGAGAGAGAGAGAGAGAGAGAGAGAGAGAGAGAGAGAGAGAGAGAGAGAGAGGGGGGGGTGCACATTTTTTTTTAAAGCCATTGGTCTTTTAGTCGCCAAATGTCAGATACAAAGCCTTGCTATGATTAAATGATTATAAATACAACATCAGGATGAACTGGATATAGAAACAACTCGATAATTAAACATGTGAGCACGAATCAGACACAATTTTTAGCGAAACACATTTCAACGCGTTAATTTGTGCATTGTATTTGATGTCAGAATAGTTCCAAGTTAAACATTTTATATGCCTATTACCTCCAATTATGTTTTCTGCTTGTTTTGGATTGGAACTAATTATAATTATTTTCGAAAATATTAGAAATGCTAAATTAACTTTAAATGCTAGTAGATATGTTAGGAAAATGGTGCATAATCAAAGATATCAATTTTTTGTTGTCAATGCTCGTAATTAAAATTATCATTTTGTGTCAGGGATATTTTAACTTCATTTACGCTATCGGTCTACTTGCTCACCAAGGTCATATACAAAGCAATGTTATGACAAAAACAACATCAGGTGTAACCTGCTCTAGAAACAGCTACCTTGGTCTGAAATATGTGTCTGACTATCGCATATATTTCAACAATCCCAGCGTGTAAACCAGTGCATGCTAATGTTGTGTGATGCTCAAATTGTTCAGTGTTATATGTTTGGCATTATTATTACTTCAAAGTATAATTGGTTAAGGGTGCTGATCAAAACCATTAAGTAATAATAGGAATGTTAAGTAAAACTTCATTAATAATAGTTACGTGATAAAATACATATCCAGAGCAGTTGAGAATTAAACATATAAGACATTTCAGGGTGAATACGAAACACCAAAATATTAATAAATAATTACTTAATGTTAAATATCTTATACCTATTACTGTAGTTTCATGTTTCACGGACTTCTTATTTCTTTGAAAATTTTAGATTTATTTCTTTTGAAAACTTGAAAAACTAATAAGTATACCCCAATTTTACTCAACTTCACCTTGAAAAAAAATGTCATAAGTCCCCCTCCCCCCACAGATTACTTTAAATTACATGTAGTTAATATGTTTTTAAACAATTGATGTTAAAGAAAGACTCCTGTGTTAAAAATTGGATTTTATTCTGTAAATACAGTATGAACAACACGTGTATGTACTACATATACCGCAATTCACGTACAGATCCAACATTTTAAAACGTTATGTTTCTAACTTTAGTAACATGCAGACAACTACAGATTGCTCTGCAAGTACTGTAAAATGATTAACCCTAGATTTATACAATCTTTAGTTATACAATTATAGTTATACATATTTAATACAGTCTAAATTAGTCTTTTATTGATGACGTCACTTGAGTAGGGACCCACTGTATACGACAGAACGAAGAAATCCGAAAACACTGTGTGCATCTTGATTTCATTTCTAAGATTTTGTTTGAATGTGTTATACATGTAACATTTAAACTGCAGACAATTTAAAAAATCACGTTTTAATGATTTGCAAATGAATCGGCTAAATAAAAATATAATTACTAGATATGTTAATGAAATCCAATGCAATTCCCATTATCTATATCAATGTCAGCACACATGCATTGAAAAGCGATCGCCATACATAAAATTGCTTTTTTAAAAATAATTATTAGGAAACCAATTAAGGTAGTCCATCCATAATTGAGGGGAATTTAACAATTTTGATTGATTTAAACAACATTAAATACTTGTTTAAAAATTATTATGAAGCCGACATAAACAAAACTCGGGAGTATGTATAAAGTCAATTGAATGAACGTTTTGCACTTAAACTGTTTTTGAAGAGTTGTCTGCCCTTTTTAAAAATTAGGAAAAATCGTTTTCTCAAAATATGTATGGTAAATTATGAATTTTTTTGGCATTTTCAATGAAAGGGAAAGCTTTTGCAACCTTTCACAAGAGATTTGTGAGAAAATTACTTGTACTGAAAAGATATATTTAAAAATGCATTTTTCCCATAGACTTCAATGTTAAATTCAATATGTGATAATTTTAGTAATATTCAAACTTTTTAAAAATTTCAAAAATGAATGTTCATTATTTAAGAAACCCCTTAAAATCACACTAAGATTTTAGTGATCAAACTTGCAATCTAATAAATATGAAATATGATAATTATGGATGGACTACCTTAAGGAATTACTGAAATGTAACAAAAAAGTAGTAATACAACTATGGTCAACAATTTTACAGAAATCCTAAATGGATAGAGAGAGAGAGAGAGAGAGAGAGAGAGAGAGAGAGAGAGAGAGAGAGAGAGAGAGAAAAAAGAGAGAGAGAACAACATTGGGAGAGTAGAATAGAGAAACAGGGCACATAATTTACAAAACAAACAAATGACAAAGATACAGGTTAAGTATGATGTCAAAATTTCACTGACGTAATCAGAAATATGCAAGTGACCCCTGGGTCAGACATTTGGACACTGAGATACGCATGCGTAGATAGTCGGAGTTGATGGAAAAAGATGTCGGGAAAACGTGGAGCAAAGTAAAAACTAACGGATTCAGCAAGAAAGAGGAATAATAAAAGCAAATGCCCGACTAGATAAAAACAAAATCTATATTGGAGATCAGTATGATCGATGGACGGAATTACGGACAAAATTGTGTTTTAAAACTAATATCGAACTTGCGAAGATGCTGCTTGATAAGTAAGTATAAACATTGTTTATATATAATGTTTATAAGCCCATTTTCTTCAAGATGGTCGAATGAAATATTGTTAAACACCTCAGTTCTTCTCATGTGTATTAACCTGATTTCAGTGATTGTTGCTGTAGATGAACAATAATAAACAAATATATTCGTCAGTCAGTCGGTAGCGTAAACTTTGTGAGGAGAAAAATTATCGTGTATTTCATTTTTTTTTTTTGGTTACGAAGATGTACAATGAAATCCGATAAATGTTCCTGCGAGGAATGAATTTATTCCCTGTATTGCATCTACGCCTGGTCCATCAGTTGTACAGAAAATGTGTGTGGTGGAATCTGATTTATCTGATGAAGTTGGAAAAGAGTAAGTTTATAATAGCTATACATGTCGCACGTGTGTGACATTTCAAGTCTGAGAAATATTTAATCAAGGATTAAATATTTTATTTACTCCTTATAAATCTGGGATAACAAAATAAAATTTTCAGTGTAGAAAGTGTTATGTCAGACATTGAGGAACTTGAACAACCAAGGATGAAAAGACTTTCAGACAGTTTTAGGGATCCTTTAAGGTATCTGAAAGTATTACCCTATTACATTGGATTCACTTGTTTCTTAATTTAATGATGTATTAAATGTATTGTATTTTTGATTCTATTGATTTGAATATTTTATGTAATTTCTATTAGAATTACAATGAGCGCCTCGGAATTGACTTGTGACCAAGATGACTCCTCTGAAGATGAAGAATATGAGACTAGCTTTCATCTGTCATTTAAGTAATTATTATAATATGTACAAAGTTTTGTAAAAATAAAAAATTATGATTATTGGAAATATTTTAGAGGAAAAACATAACATATATTTGTTAACCTAATAGATAACTTTTTATGATTGATGTTTCAATTTTAATTTTTTACTAGAGACTTGATCATGGCATAACCTCAGAGGAGTCGGATCCAGAAGAGATTGAAGAGAAAGAAGAAAGTGTTTTTGGACATTCTGAGTGCAATTTGCAAGTGATCTGCAATAATGATGAGATAAATCAACTAATTAATGATCACAGATCCATGGTTTATCTATACCCACTGGTTGCCTTGGCGGAAACTAAAATGCCTAGAATTTGCAGTGTGCTAGAATGTGAGGCTGAGGTGCAAATTTTATCAGAAGTTGTATCTTCAGCAGAATACCTGAGGTAAATCAACTTTTATTTTTGTTTTAAATACACTTCACTAAAAAATAAATATTACAATATATCCACTATCTGGTTTCCACAACTATGTATCAAAGTTTCGTTTTAGGTCTGCACAAACAATCATGAGGTTCACAAAAGGTGTTCTCGACCACTTTTAAACAGGCGGGTCCACAGGGGAGATGTGTTGCTTTCAGCAGCACTACTGGCCTCTGGAAACAACTTTCAAAAGATTGCACTGTTTGCAAAGTTCTTAAAGCTTCCTATCCTGTCTTATTCTTCATTTGTTAAAATCCAAAGAACATATGTCACTCCATCAATTGAAGAAATTTGGACACACCACCTAAATGAAATTTTTGAAGAATTCAGAGGCAAATATATTGTTGTTCTTGGTGAGTATAATCTAAATGCTTTTATTAATAAGTTTTGTTTGTCATTGGCCCTTTAAACTAACAAGTCCTCAACTACGTGTCGTATAGTATGCGTGTTGTATAGGAGACTGTCGCATGGACAGTCGAGGTTACTCTGCACAATACTGCACGTACACATTTCTGGAAAACGAGACTCACAAAATACTGTGCCTAGTGACAATGGACAAGAGAATGACAGGAAGAAAGAGTGCCAACCTTGAAAAAGCATGTTTTCAAAAGGGTCTGCAGTTTCTTTTTGAAAAAGGAATAATGTGCTGGAAGTCATAAGAGTTGCATAAATACAAATTGAAACACTGATGAGTAAGTGCTTTCGTAAATTTTTTTTTCAAGATTATTGGATAGGTTAAGAAATATGATAAACATGGCATACCGGTAAACATATTTAATGAAAAATACTTTTGACTTTATTTTATAGTACATTTATAAAGTTGTCATTTCAACATTTTCTTTTCTTTCAGAAAACGATTATCAAGAAATTAAACATTCCTTTGACATAAGGCACGGGTCTAAAAATGTACGGAAAAAATAATAAAGGTAAGACAAATCAGTTTGCTAATACAAGAATTTGTTTAAGTTTTATTATGATGATTTTTAAAAAAAATTAAAAAAAAAAACAAGTTGATAACCTGAATGTTACATTTTCAGGCTGGGCAAGAAAAATCCAAAAAGCCAATATTACAGTGGACAATAATGTCAATGGAGATAGTTAACTTTTTTTTCGTTCCGTTGCTCTGTTGCAAATACAGAAGAAGAGTTTATTGTAAGTTTGATTACTAAACTAGATTTCATATCATCGATTATCGGTTCAATTTGAGTAAAACAACATTTTAAACTATTCCTGTCCTACTTTTCAGGGTATTTGGTTTGGAGTCAGGCACCATGTGGTAAATGAGCATGAAAGGATTTTACCATACAGAACAGGTGCAAAAAGTTCATGCCAGCATGGTCCATTGACAGAGGATAGGGACAAAGATAGGCTTGAGGCAGGATCCCCGTCCATGTTGTTGTACGTGACATTGTCTGCGACAAAAGACCTTTAAAGAAGATTCCTTACTACCTTAATAGCAGGTATATATCAAATTAAACTTTCACTCACTTTTATACACTATTTTAAATTGTATATCATATGTTAATCAAAACTTCTTTTGAAATGAAAATGTCATTATTTGATCATCACTCACAGGAGTACAGCACCTCTGGAAAACTTCCAAAACCTCATCTTCAAGTACTCGTCAAAGAGACACTCTTACACAGCTACTGTGTACAGAGCTAGAAATCTTGTTGCAGCGCTGGACCATAATGCAAACTGTGACAGACAGGCTGCCAAAAGAAAAGACAGATCACTAAGGTTTGTTTTTTCAAAAGGTTTGATATACTTTCTCATTTATTTTATGTGTAAAAGTCATTGTTGCTGACTATAAGTTGTACTGTGAAATATGTGATTAAATACATTGAATTTTAAATTTTAGACATCAGCGGTACTAAAGCAAAAAAGTGGTCGATGTTCTGCCTTCCCAGTGAGACAGTAAAAGCAGTATCCATATGTAACTGATATTCTGAAACTGTGTGTACAGAACATGATCATTGACCATGTTGGCATGAATAGGCCAGTTACGCTTGATGTGGAAGATCCCAGACTTGTGTCCGAGACCTTAGCTCCTGTCCCTCCACCGCCAACAGCATCTTTAGTGGCAGAGAAGAAGTCAAGATTTCTGTCAGAGAATCATATTCGAGAGAACTGATTTGTCTTTCTTATTGAAAATCCACTTTCAGTTATTTTGTAAATTATGCTTGTAAATTTTGACAATCTATTGGTATATTCTATTATAGTTATCCAATATGTAGCTCTTCCTGCTGTTTTTCATAGTGGCAAAAAGAAAATGCTAAGTAGTTAAATATGTTATTCAGGGTAAAAATAAATGATATGAATGATCTAACAATCAAATTAGAGTCAAGCTGTACTCTAATCAAGGATTCCTTCAATATATCCTACATATTGACCGGAAGGCTCAGGATATTTGTCAGGGATACGCCACACACAACAGCTTGGAATAACCTTTCGGTTTCTAGCTCCTTGGCGACCGTACATCCACACAACATATTGTCTGTAAGCTGTGTGGCGATGCACTCTGTTGTAGTTGTAGTCATTATCTCTGGGTTCTGCTAAGGCATCATTTCTTCACCTCATGGCAACTTCAAGGACCAATTCATCAAGGACTATTGTATAGAAATCCTAAAGAAAATAATTTGACATGACAGTTAAATAATTCATGGTCAGTTTTTTTTAGTCCATGTAAAGATAGTTGATAGATGCTTACATGAAGTTCTTTGATAGTAAAAACTTAGAGCTAATTTGAAGTGGCAGTTCTCAGAAAATTTTGTACAGCACACTTTTTCCCTCTCGGTTGGCATTTCCCTACAGCTATTGCAGGAACAACAATTTGGAACTGCGGGCAAATTTCCCGGCGCTGGATCCCCATTTCCATCAGCAGACTTTAGGACACTGCTTCATGCAAACTAACTTATGGGTCTCCTTCAGAGCTGTCAAGTCCATTTTTGAAACACATTCTTAAAATAAAGTAGCATAAATTGAAAGAAAATTTCTAAAATTGTTGAAAGTAGGTCAAATATAAGGATTTTTAATCTTTGTGTAGTTTGATTTATTTGGACGTGTATATACCTCAAGTTGACTTTGTATGTCACGCCTAGCCTGTGCTGCCAATTCAAGCCAGCTGGCTGCACCCTCTGTCTCCCTCTGCGTCTCCCCAGTCCTCTTACTCGAGGAGCCTAGAGATATTGAATAAACAGTCACTGCTGTTGTTTTAAATTTTTCTTGTTAAATTTTTTTTAAGAATTTGTGTTCAAATACTGTTAGCCCAGTACCACAAATTGCAGTTTGTCTGCCTCTAACACGACCTCTCCTCTGCCTAACAGGTGTTCTAAGCTCTTCATCTGAGGTACTGACTGGATTTGGGGAAATGCTTCTTGATATTGATCCATCTAAATACTACGAAGTTGAAATATTATTCACAATTGAGTTTTTTTTTCATAAAATACAAGGTAAATGTTATCATATTTGCAAAACAAATGAAAATTCCAGTCAATAGTTATTTTGTTTTCAAAATCATGACATACAAAAAAAAAAAAAAATTCTGTTACACAATCTATTTACGCTAATTGGAATATAAAATGAAAAAAAAAAATCCACACATTTATCTTTACAGGGTCTTTTGTATGCAATATCAAATCAGAGATAGCAAAACGCCTTTGAGGATTGCAAATAACGTCTTATTTTCACTTCATACAAACGTATGCGAATATTGAAGTTTTTATGCAATTCTATGTTGAATTCATGTTTAAAAATTGTTAAAGTGTTGATTCATTACTTCTCTCTGTTTTGTCCATCTTCGATCATTGATAGATTCAGCATCTTGAACGCGTTACTTTATACTCGGCTATCTCCGTATCCCGTCCCGAATAATAATTAGCGATGGCTACAGAGATGTCAGTTCAAACAAACGACTGAGCTATTGCATGGATATGTTTATTTACAACAGATTGTGGTGGCTGCTGTTTGCAGAATATGTGTTACTGATTGTTATATGTTAATAGACGGCATAAAATTGTGTTCTTAAAATTACCGCCACCGACATCTCATATTGCTTTAATTTCAAACATGACTAAAAATGGGAATATCAAAATTTTTACTTTTTGCGCCGTGACCATAAACCACGTCAGAAACAACCGAAAAAAATATTCTACAAAATGTGAAAAAAATATCTTAAGAACCAGTTGTACTCGTAAATGTCTCCTTATGATTTGTGTGACTTTGATTTGTATCTGTCATCAAGTTATTTTCCTATTCATAAAGTCCGTCTAACTTGTTAACGTCCCTTTTGTATTTATCTATCTAGAGACAAGGTGATAAAAATTTAAAACCATAACATGATTTGAAATATATTGATAGTACTTCAATATCAAATTGTAGTTTTGTTAATAAAATGTACCTTAAAGAATGAGATAGAACATATACAGTTACATTTCATATAATGTTGGAGAGGTGTAGAGTATAGGGTAGAATATATGCACATGTATCACAGAGAGCACAGTGTATAGAGGTATAAGCTGACAATATTCATAACTACACGTAATTAATTGGGAGCCGTCCCTTTAACATCGTGTATATTTGCCACCTAACCATCTGTTGTGTGAAATAGGTAATAATCCAATGGCACGATGCGATCTTTTGAAAAAGGAAAACATTGCATGGTTTATCAGAAAGGAACTATGTTTGACAGAGAAAAGTATAATTCTTGAGAAAATGGCAAGTGGTTGTAAAAGCAGAATTTGTTGTGGGGATATTGATAGTAAAATTTTTAAAGAATGCTGATGAATTAACAAGGTATTTGTTTATAGATTAAAATAGTATTTTTAAAAAAATGGCACTTACCATACAGTTAATTACAATTTATCTGCTTATATCAATCTGTAAAAGTTTATTTTGCGACTTGTATACTGTTTGATTTGAAACATTTGAAGAATCTTGCAAAGATGTGGAGTTTCATGAAAGGACCGGTTGCTGTATTTTTGCAATCGGCTTTGGATCATCACAGTTGTGTCCATATGAGGCATCCGGCAAATTTTACTATTTGCGCACGCATATTGCGCCTTGCACTACTTTATTTACTTTGCAATTACAACCTCATTTAAATCTTTAATTGAAAATAGATTACTACAAACATTACTCTTATCCGTTTGCCTTGAAAATAAAACATTTATACAGTTACATACATAATGATTCAAATCACGTTTTTTTCACATATGCGTAAGAATATTTATCGGAAGTATAATTCGCCTACTAAATACAATACACATATTGGTCGGGTTACCTTCTATTACGCATTGCGATGTAACAGATTAAGAGGAAAACCTTTTGTTGAAAGCTGAAAAGTAATACCTTGGGAAAACCCACAATATCGAGATACAATGACACATGATGCCACTCTCTTGAGTGGTTACTGAAAATAAAAACTGAAGACAATTTTGTAAAGGATAATAATGACTTGTTATGAAATTATAAATTTTGTTTCTTATTTTTCTCATTTCTAAAACATAGTGAAAGTTGTGCTTGTTTCTTTAGTTTTTAACTTCAAAATAAAAGGTCCGACTTAAAAAAAAAAACACCATGTGACATGCAGCAACATAATACAGTATACATCTTTAATTTGAAAGAGAGAGAAAGAAAGAGAGAAAGACGGAAAGAGAAAGAGAGACGGAGAAAGAGAGATAAAAATAGAGAGAAGGGGAAGGTGAATTATTTTTTACGCCATCGGTCTACTTGCATTCCAAGATCAGATACAAGACATTTTAATTGTACAAAAACCAACATCAGGTTTCCCCTGATACGGAAACAGCTACCTTGGTTAGACAGGAGAAACAAATATACATATTTCAACAGTACAAGCGTGTTTACTAGTGCATGTTAATAGTGTCTCATGTCAAAATGATTCCAAGTAATACTTTCTCATACCTTGGAAACACCAACAATTAAAACAAAATTCGAGAGGCAAAGACACATGCTCATTTTGTAGTTACTGCAAAAATCCACAAAACATTCCTTACAATACAACGCAGTACATGACCTTAACATGAGAGAGAGAGAGAGAGAGAGAGAGAGAGAGAGAGAGAGAGAGAGAGAGAGAGAGCGAGAGAGAGAGCGAGAGAGAGATGCAAGGGGGAGACATTAATAAATGCATGATTTTACATCATTAAACATTGTCAGTAAAAAGCATTGTTATGAGAAAACTAAATTTGGTTACACTTGCTATAGAAAGCGATACCTCAGTCTGAAATATGAGCGATAGTTGGACACAGATTTCAACAAGACTAGCGTGTAAACAAGTGCATGTGAATTGTAAGGTAAATTTCATTGATGTAAGTTACGTGGGGAAATGAATTTCAAAGTCATGATCATTAATTTGCAAATTGTCAGTGTACGCATTATAAATGAGTTCTACTTGTTGAATATAGGGAATGAATATTAATCCAGTGAGACTATTGATTGATTAAAAGAAATGTTTGATATTGCAACTGCATCAACTTGAACAAAACAATTTAAGTTTTTTCATCAAATATGAGAAAAATCCATAGCATTTGTCAATTTCTTCGATAAACTGATAAAAAAAAAGACGCTTCATGGGTGAATGCGAAACAAAAACAAATGATTACAAAATTTCAAACAACTTAAGATAGGATTGTAATTTCATGCTTAACTGTCTTCGTATTCTTTTTTATAGTTGTAGGTGAAAAAATGACAATAACAAACCGTCAACCATCTCAAAAATCCATGAAACGAAATACAAATTCAAAGCAGAGCAACACGGACCTCCAAAAAGATAGAGGTAGGATCGGGAGCCTAGGAGGAGTCAGCATCCTCTGCTGACCGGTCACACCCGCCGTGTTTGTCGTAATTGGGGTAAAAAACGGAGAAGTCCGTAGACAATTAGGTGATAAATTATGGTCTAACAATTAGTTTGAAAAACGTCAGTCAGCATGCGACCCAGTGGATGATTGTATTTGCTGAAAAGGTCGTTGTATTGACCATAAAACTTACGGAAAGATGACTTCAAACGAGACTATTGATAGTCCTGTTTTATCAACTTGTTTGTCAGTAGCTTGCCTCGCCTTAGAAACTGTTCATACGAAGAGCATGCCCTTGCGTATCGAATTAACTGAAGGACAAAAACACCATATGCAGGTGATGAAGGTATATTTCTACATATGTAAGGAAAGTTGACTATAGAGAAATTGAAGTCATCGCGTTTATCATAAAGTTTTGTTGTTAGGTTACCATCAATGTCCATTTCCAGTAAAATATCCAAATATGAAACTAACAGAATTGTTATTTAACCTTTTTCTTTCTACAACTTTAAGAATAGGTAAACTCCTTTTTCCTCAACTTGACTTTAACATAACGTCATAAGCATGCCCCCCCCCCCACTCCCCCCCCCCCTCTAATAAAAAAATAAATTGTCAACCATCAATAACCACATCCCCATCCTAAATATAACTACGTAAATCAGTTTGTTTATTTTTAGAAATAATGGAGGTTTTCATTTTTAAGAAATACCCCTGTGATATATTTTTTTTGTAATTGCTGTATAAACAACTCGTATGTACTCCAATTCATGTAAAAACGAAACATGAAACATTTTGAAGCGTTAGGTAGTCCAAACCTTTGTAACATGCAGACAACTACACATTGCGCTGCATGTAATGTAAACTGATTACCACAAGATTAATACAATGGTTTGCTTTACAATAATAGTTACATATACATAATGCAGTCTAAACTGATTTTTTATTGATGACGTCACTCGAGTAGGGGTCCACTGTATATGATAGAAAGAGGATAACAGAAAACACTGTTTGCATCTTTATCTCTATTTTACGATAGTTTATGACATATAAGGATAATTATGATATTTTTATGTTTATGGACAAAATAAGCTTTCTTTTAATTTTAGTCAATAAAGTGTTTAGTAGGTGGCAATTTAAGTTTAATTGCTATGTTGCACTAAGTCTAACAATATTCTAATAAAATGATAGCAAGTTTATTATAAGATTGTGACTAAACTGCTAATGAGAGGACTTTCCGATAGCAAAATGTTCAAAAATCCATTGAACGAAATACAAATTTAAAGTAGAGCAACACGGACCTATAAAAAGATAGAGGTAGGATCAGGTGCCTAGGAGGAGTGAGGATCCTCTGCTGACCGGTCACACCCGCCGTGTGATCTTTGTCGTAATCGGAAAAAAAGAGAAGTCCGTGGACAATTAGGAGTTTTATTATGGTCTAACAATTAGTTTGAAAAACGTCAGTCAGCATGCGACCCAGTGGAAGATTGTATTTGCTGACAAGGTCGTTGTATCGACCATAAAACTTGCGGAAAGATGACTTCAAACGAGACTGTTGATAGTCCTGTTTTATCAACTTGTTTATCAGTAGCTTGCCTCGCCTTAGAAACTGTTCATACGAAGAGCATGCCCTTGCGTATCGAATTAACTGAGGGACAAAAACACCATATGCAGGTGATGAAGGTATATTTCTACATATGTAAGGAAAGTTGACTATAGAAAAATTGAAGTCATCACGTTTATCATAAAGTTTTGTTGTTTGGTTACCATCAATGTCCATTTCTAGTAAATATCCAAATATAAAACAAATGACGCAGAATCTTTGGTATCTTTTATTTCAAGTTCTGATCAATTGATTTGAAATACACAGTGATAAAAACGTTTGTTTATGTTCTAAGGTAGTTTAAACATTACGCGGGCACTGTTAATCTCTACGATCTATTGTTACGAACATCGAACAATAATATTTTTTTTATTATTTATAATTCGGGTTCAATCTTGGTGGTTTTTTTTTTTTATTTCATATTGTTATTCTGACATTAGGCGTTTACAGGAGTATATTATGGGTGTATTAACAAGAATATGTTGGAACTGCCCTTGTGCATTGATTTTGAAATGACTGAAAAATGAATATATCGAAATTCCTGCTTATTGCGCCGTGATCACAAGACATATCTGAAACAATCGACAAAATTATTTTTAAAAAATAAATGGAAATATGAAAAAAAATATCTTAAGGACCAATTGTACACGTAAATGTCTCCTTATGATTTGTGTGACTTTGATTTGTATCTGTCATCAAGTTATTTTCCTATTCATAGAGTCCGCCTAATTTGTTAACGTCCCTTTTGTATTTATTTATCTTGAAACACAGTGATATCAATTTATAACTGTAACATGATTTAAAATTGATTGATAATACTGCAACATTAAATTGTATTTATGTTAACAAAATGTACCTTAAACAATAGGATGGCACATTTACAGTTACATTTCATACTATAATGTTATAGAGGTGTAGCGTATACGGTAGAATATATGAACATGTATCACAGAGAGCACAGTGTATAGAGTTATAAGCTGAGTGTACATCCGACAATCATTATAACTACGTATAAGTGTATTGGGTGCCGTCCCTTTAACTTCATCTATATGTGCCACTTAACATTTCACTTAATAACAGCTTCTTCTTTTTATCAGAAAGCAACTATGTTTGGGAGAAATATATACGTATCGGGAAAATGACATGTAGATGCAAAAGCAGAATTTGATGCGGGGGATTGGACAATATAAAGTTGATAGATAATACCGATAAATTATAATAATGCATTTGTTTATAATTAAAAACAGTATAAGAAAATCGCTTGGCACTTACCACACAGTTAATTACAATTTATCTGCTTATATTAATCTGTAATATCTATTTTGTGATTTGTATACTATTTGATTTCAAATATTTGAAGAATCTTACAAAGATGAGGAGGTTCATGAAAGGACCGGTTGCTATTTTTTTCTAGAGTTAGTTCCAACAGTTTGATATTTCATTGAACATCAATATTACTAGTATATTACATATTGTTTAGAATCATTCTTTCCTTTACTACATTGATGATATATATCCTTTAAAAGGTTTATAGCGATGATATTTGTATCAAACTTTTTCAAAGAATATCCATGAAATGGACCGTCCAAATTATGTGATCAATTTATGTTTTACCTCCATAATATAGAATGTGACTCTTCATATTTCTACTGATAAGTAACATCAGCATTGAGGTTGTCGTTTTATCGTCACATAGTCTATACTTGATAGTTAAATTAGGAAAAACACACTGGTCGGGTTAACTTCTATTACGCATTGCGATATAACAGATTAAGACGAAAACCTTGTGTTGAAAGCTGAAAAGTTATACCTTGGGAAAACCCACAATATTGAGATACAAGGACACATGATACCACTCTCCATAGTTCTTACGAACAATAAAAACTAAAGACAATTTCTTTTAAGGATAATAAAAACTTGTTATGAAAATTTTGTTTCTTATTTTTTCGTTTCTAAAACATAGTGAAAGTTGTGTTTGTCTCTTAACTTTTTTAGAAGTAAAAGATCCAGCATAAAAAGCACCATGTGACATGTTGCTTCATAAAACAGTATATATATATTTAATTTGAGAGAGAGAGAAAGAAAGAAAGAAAGACATAGAGAGATAAAAAAGACTTAGAGCGAAGACGGAAACAGAGCGAGGGAGACGGAAAGAAAGACAGAGAAAGAGACGAAAAGAGAGATAAAAATAGAGAGAAGGGGAGGTGAATTATTTTTTACGCCATCGGACTACTTGCAGTCCAAGGTCAGATACAAAGCATTTATTTTGTATAAAAAAAAAAACAACATCAGATTTCACCTGATAATAAACAGCTACCTTGGTTAGGCAGGAGAAACAAATATACATATTTCAACAATATCAGCGTGTTAACTAGTGCATATTAAAAGTGTCTCATGTCAAAATGATTCCAAGTAATACGTTCTATTATCCTGGGAAAACCAACAAATAAAACATAATCCGAAAGGCAAAGACACATGCTCATTGTTTATCCACTATATATTCCTTACAATATAATGCAATACATGACCTTAACATAAGAGGAGAGAGAGAGAGAGAGAGAGAGAGAGAGAGAGAGAGAGAGAGAGAGAGAGAGAGAGAGAGAGAGAGATGCAAGGGGAAAGACATATATGCATTATTTTACACATTAAACATTGTCAGTAAAAAGCATTGTTATGAGAAAATTAAATTTAGTTACACCTGCTCTAGAAAGCGATACATGGGGCTGCAATATGAGCGATAGTTGGACACAGATTTCAGCAATACTAGCGTTTAAACCAGTACATGTGAATTGTAAGGTAAATTCCATTGATATACGTTACTTACGTAAGGAAATAGATTTCAAAGCTATGATCATTAAAAATTTGCAAATTGTTAGTGTACGCATTAAACAAGCACCATACTTAAGTTTGTTTCAGCAAATCAACATTAATATGTACTTCAGTATCTTGTATGCAAAAATGAGTTCTATTTGTTGAAAGTAGGGAATGAATATTAACCCAGTGAGACTACTGATTGATTAAAAGAAATCTTTGAACTTGCATCTGCATCAACTTGAGCAAAACAATTTTTTATCAAATGTGAAAGAAACCCATAGCAGTTGACAATTTATTTGATAGACTGATAAAAAGACACTTCATGGGTAAATGCGAAACAAAAACAAATGATTACAAAATATCAAACAACTGACTTCTTTTTCCTTTTTATATTTTTAGATCCATTTTTTTTTAAAAACTATTAGATGTTATTAATCTTTTCTTTCTACAACTTTTAGAATAGGTAAACTCCTTTTCACTCAACTTCACAAAATGTCATTATCAATGTCTCCCATCCCACTCCTCCCCCTCCAAAGAAAATTTAAAAATTGTCAATAATTATCAATAACGACCCCTCATCCCCGTCCTAAAGTTTACTAAGTAAATCAATTTGTTTATTTTTAGAAATGATGGAAGTTTTCATTTTTCAGAAAAACCCCAGTGACATTTTTTTTTTGTAAATGCTGTATAAACAACATCTGTATGTGCTACAATTCACGTAAAAATGAAACATTTCAGAGTGTTTAGAAGTCCAAACTTTTATAACATGCAGGCGACTACACATTGCGCTGTATGTAATGTAAACTGATTGACACAAGATTAATACAATAATTTGTTATACAATGATAGTTACATATATATCATGCAGTCTAAACTGATCTCTTGTTGATGACGTCGAGTAGGGACACACTGTATATGATAGAACGAAGAAACCCGAAAATACTGTTTGCATCTTTATCTCCTTTTTACGATGTTGTATGACATACACAAATATGATTATAATATATTTTTTTATGTTTGCAGTCAAATAAAGCTTCCTCTTTTTTTGGTTTTAAATCAATAAAGTGTTAAGTAGGTGGTAATGTAAGTTGAATTGCTATGTTAAACTAAATCTAACAATATTCTAATAAAATGATAGCACGTTTATTATAAATTACATTTTGTGACTACGGCTAATGATAGGACTTTACGATAGCAACATGTTTAAATGTAGTCATGCCACTTAATAAATTGAAGATTTATTGGCTTTTCATCAGCATTGTTAATGTAAAAGTGGTTCTTCAAAGAAATTTACCCCTGTTACTTGGTAAGCTTAAAACTGCGTAAAAATAATGAAAACGTCAATGGGTCAATCACGGATCCACTTATTTACTATCCACGCGTATTGTTTGACTATGGAAAACTTTTTTTTTTTTTTTTTTTTTTTTATATTTTATTTCTTTTTCAAAGAACAGACATACAGAACAGTCACATTCAGTCACACACACACGTACACACACACTTTAAGATGAATAAACTAAATGTATTATTTAGTGGTTACTTGCCTATGCGGAAAAAAAGTTTAAGTAACAAAAAAGAAGTAGAAAAAATAATCATAATGAAAATATATCAGATGTCAGCATCAAAGATGCCTTTCCAACTGTCCCATAATTTTTCAAAATATTGTAATTTACAATTTTGTATTGCAGCATATCTTTCAATATTGTATTTTAGTTTTAAGTGACAAAGGAAACCAATCAAGCATGGAATCCTATTTGACATAAGACAACAAAATATATATTGTTTCATATAAAGAATTATAAAATTAATGACTTTGTTATGAAACGATAACGGAAGTTGACCAAGAATAATATTAAACATATTAAATCCAACTCTTTCAGATGTCTTTCTGTAAATATAAAAACTAAGTTCACTCCACAGGGTATGTATTTTCTCACAAGAAATAAAAACATGTATTATCGTTTCCACATTATTTTTACAAAACCCACATCTGTCAGTAGTTTTGATATTAATTTTTTTAAGGTAGTATCCAACTGGAAGAATTTTGTGTAAAATTTTAAATTGAAGCCATTGTGCAGAAGAGTCTTTGGTAGTTTTAAAACAAATCTTAAAAATGTCATATACAGTAAGATCTTCAACATTATAATCCATTAGATCTGTTTTCCATTTGGTTACAGCAATTGGAACAACCACCTTTTCATTCAAAACATTGTAAATAATTTTTGTGCACTTTTCATAGAGTATAATTGTTTGGAAAAAAATGGTATACATGGATTAGGATTTCTTTTAGCAGAAGTCCTGTCTATGTTAGACATTTTAAAAAACTTAAAAATTGCTGTTTTAACACTATTGTATTGCATTGTACATATATCATTGAGATTGTATTTACATTTAAATTCATCAATACCTAAAAAATTACAATTTTCATCATAAAAATCTTGTATGACCTTTACACCGTTCTTGTACCAGGCTTTTATGAAAACATATTTATTAGCTATGTGTATGTTTGAGTTGTACCACACTGGAATATTTAAAAAGTCATCTTTTGCCTTTGGGTGATCATTATAGATAGTAATAAAACATAACCATGAATTTAACACATCTTTCCAAAAATCATTGTTTACATTGTGTAAACATTCAATTACAAAACTATCACCAAAATCAAACAATTTCTGTAAAAAACATTTCCACAAATGGTAAAAAAAAAATCCATCCATGGTTTGTGTGATTTTGTAAGCCTTTTTATCCATGAACACTTAAGAGATGTTATGAAATTGTTAATATCAACCATTTTCAACCCTCCTGACGAATGGTCCTGTGTAATGACGGACCTCTTAACTTTGTCAATCTTAGATTTCTACAAAAATTCAAAAATAGTTTTATTAAGGTATGAAATTGTTTTTTTCTTTGGATTTGGTAGTGAAATGAATAAATGATTTAGTTTTGGAATAAGCAAACTTTTAATAACAGTAATTCTACCAATGGGAGTAAGAATTCGTCGTTTCCATTGCTCAACCAGAGCTATAATTTTTGGAATTTGTAAATTATAATTCATATCGACAATATTATGAAGATCTACCGAGAACTGAATTCCTAAAAGGTTAAATGTTGTTGACCCCCAATCCAATTTCCATCTTGTGTGATGATAAACCTGATTTGAAAATTTTTTTGATCCAATCCAAATAATTTTTGTCTTAGACGTATTTATTTTAAGACCAGAAAAACTAGTAAAAAATTCTATGGTTTCTAGAGCTGCAAAAAGGGACTTGGGTGAACCATCAAGGACTAGTGAAGTGTCATCTGCATATTGTGATATCTTATGTTCAATGTCATTAATAAAAATACCTTTAATGTCTTTGTTTTGTTTAATCATTATTGCTAAGATTTCTGCACACATGATGAATAAATATGGAGCGACAGGGTCTCCTTGCCTGCATCCCCTTTGTACGACAAACTGTTGTGATAGATGGCCGCATTGTAAAATAGCAGCATGAAAGTTTGTATTTAAGATCTTAATCCACTGAATGATATTCTCTCCAAAGCCAAAATATCTAAGGACTTGGTATATGAATGACCACGACATAGAATCAAAAGCCTTTTCAAAATCTATCAATACTAAAAGACCCGGTACGTTTTTAAACTCAGTGTAGGATAACAGGTCATATATAAATCTAGTATTCTCCCCAATGTACCTTCCCTTCATAAATCCAGACTGTGTGTCTGATATTAAATAATCTAAAACTTTCTTGACTCTAAAACTAACACACCCTGAAATAATCTTATACAAAACATTTAAAAGAGTAATTGGTCGCCAGTTTTTTAAAAACTGTCTAGGTTTATCACCTTTAGGCAAACATGAAATAATTCCAAGTCTCTGTGAGATGGGGAGTTCTTTCTTCAAAAATATACAGTTAATGGCTCGTACAATAAAATTTTTAATATCTTTCCAAAAAAATTTAAAAAATTCAGCAGTGTACCCATCACTTCCAGGAGATTTGTTGTTCTTCATATGTTTTATGACATTTAATACCTCTGTTTCTAAAAAAACTTTTTCTAGACCATTTGACAAATTACTTTCTAACTTAGGTGAATTGTAATTAAAAATAATATTATCTAAATCAATCTTTACTAAATTTGTGTCCGCACTTGCATATAAATTTTCATAGTACTTCTTAACATATTCTAGTATTTCCCCTTGTTCATATATCATTCCAATACCATCGACTTCAATTTTTTTTATAGTTTTGTTTAAGTAATTCCTAGATTCCAAATGGCAAAAATATTTTGAAGGTTTTCCGCCTTCCTCCATCCAATGGGCACGAGACCTTATCATATGCCCAAGTAACTTTTCCTTACGTAGTTTTTCCAAAGCATTTTTTTTTTCATCTAAAGTATTAATATCAACAATAGAATTTGATTCCATATACTCTATCTCCTGAACAAGATTTTTTTCAATGTTGTTTCTGACCTTTTTCCTATATGTTGAGTAAGAGATGGTTACCCCCCTTATTTCCATCATCAACACCTCAAAAAAAAGACTTTCATCAATACCACTTTTACATTGAAAATCACAACTCTCTATATTGTCTAGATATTGGCTACTAACTGACTGAATAGTTTCTTTAACTTTTACCACATATTCTTTATCCGACAAAAGAGTATTGTTAAACTTCCAAAGCCCACACCCTTTGGTGAAGGGATTAAATTTTATCTCAAGCAAAACAATGGAATGATCAGACCTGTAACCCGGTTTAATCGAACAGTTTTCAACTAAATTTGACAGACTATCAGAAATAAGAAAAATATCAAGACGACCTTGTTTCAATGGATTTTTCTTACGCCATGTGTAGATTTTTTTATCTGGATTTAGAACTCTATAATAATCGATAAGTTGCAAATCTTCCATAATTTCTAAAACTTTACTACGAGCCTTAGGGTTATTAATTCCGGTGTAATTACAAGTATCAAGCGAAGGATTAAGAGTTAGATTAAAATCACCACATAGTATGAAATACTCACTGTCAAATTCTAAAAATATATCTCTTATATTTTCATAAAAACTAGGGGTGTCCATATTAGGCCCATATATATTTATAAGTGTTACCTTGTTTTCTTCAATGATTAAATCCAATGCAAGTAAGTTACCATCTGTGTCCTTTTTTTCTCTGAGGACTTTGAATTCAAAATTGTTGTTAAAAAGTATGCAAACACCTCTTGAATTTGACAAGTATGAATTAAAAACACATTTGTATCCCCACTGGGATTCAATAAATTGTTCATTTTCGTATATAAAATGTGTGTCCTGCAAACAAATAATAGAATATTGTTTTTGTTTATAATAATTTAAAACATCTTGACGTTTGTTAAAAGTTGCTAGCCCCTCAATCATGGATCCACTTATTTACTATCCACGCGTATTGTTTGACTATGGAAAACTCTTACTTAACTGCCATATTAAACAAACCTTTTTAAAGTATATGGTTGAAATTTTCTGACACTGCTCCATCAGTATTTTTTTGTTTATTTGTTCATATTGTGTGCTGGATTGCTGTCATAAATGACTTAAGTTACTTGCCGCGTGCCGCAGTACGTTAATTATGTTGAATTGTTTTCAATTAATTAAAGAAGAACGTGAACATTTTTAACATAGTTATGTTAATCATACGAAATGCAATTCCCATTAATAATATCAATTTCAGCATACGTATTGAAATGCAATCGTCATACAGAAGGTTGCACATGGATTTTTATCTAAATAAAGTATAAGGAAACCAATCAAGCGGTTTCTGAAAATGTATCAAAAAATAGTATTCCGAATTTACAGAAATCAGTGTTCATATTTGGAGAGAGAGAGAGATAGAGAGAGAGAGAAAGAGAGTGAGAGAGAGAGAGAGAGAGAGAAAGAGATTTTAAATTCATTTACGCTATCAGTCTACTTGCCCACCAAGGTCAGACACAAAACATTGTTTTGAAGAAAACAATATCAGGTTACATCTGCTCTATAAACATCTACCTTGGTCTGAAATATGTCTCTGACTCTCGCTCATATTTTAACAATACCTGCGTGTAAACCAGTGCATGTGAATTGTGTGTGATGTTCAAATTGGTCAGTTTATACGTTTGTTATTATTATTATTATTATTATTATTATTACTTCAAAGTATAATTGTGTAAGGATGCTGTTCAAAAACATGAAGTTATTTAAAAAATGTTAAGTAAAATTTCATTCATATTAGTTACGTGGTAAAATGAGTGGATGATTTAGAATTTCAACGGTATAACCATAAATTTGCAAATCGTCAGAGTATACATAAAACTAGTACTATACCTATGTTTGTTTCAGCATATCATAACTAATATATGCTACAGCATCTTGTACGTATGAATTTAATTTGGTGAATAAAAGGAAAGAATATATAACTCGTGAGACTACTACTGATTGCTTAAAAAGTTGATTGAACTTTCAACGGCATCAGCTTGAAAAAAAACCCCAGTTTTTAAACCCATTTAATATCAAATATGGGAGAAACTCATAGCAGTTGACAATTAAAGAAAAGGGCACTTCATGGTGAATAGGAAACAAAAAAAAGATTACAAAATGTAAAACATCTTAACATATTATTGTAATTTTATTTCAAACTGATTTCTTATTGCTTTTAAAATTGAAAATTTATCTATTTTGAAAACTTAAAAAACTAACAAATATGTAATTTATCTTTTTACTATCAACAGCTTTGAGAATATGGATACCGTATTTTACCTTAGAAAAAAAAATGTCATTTATCATGCCCCCATCCCCCAAGATTACTTAATAAAAAAGGTCGTTAGTTTTTTTTAAATGTTAAATATTTTTTTTAAGAAAGACTTATGCGATAGGAATAGAATGTTTTCTGTAATTAATGCATGAACAACACATGTATGTACTACAATTTACATGAACAACACTTGTATGAACTACAATTTACATGAACAACACTTGTGGGTACTACAATGTACATGAACAGCACATGTATGTACTACAATTCACATTAATGCATGAACAACACATGTATGTACTGCAATTTACATGAACAACACGTGTATGTACTACAATTTACATGAACAATACATGTATGAACTACATGAACGTGTATGTACTACAATCCACATTAACAACACATGTTTGAACTATGTATGTATGTCAAATTTACATAGACAACACGTGCATAAAATACATTGTACATGAACAATAAGTGTATGTACTACAATGTACATGAAATACACGTTTATGAACTAATAAATAGATGGAAAACACTTGTATAAACTACAATTTACATAAACAACACATGTATGAACAACAATTTACATGGACTACACGTGTATGTACTACAATGTACATGAAATAAATGCTTATGAACTAAATAATACATGGACAACACTTGAATGAACTACAATTTACATAAACAACACTTGTATGAACTACAATTTACATAAACAACACGTGTATGAACTACAATTTACATGGACAACACGTGTGTGTACTACAATGTGCATGAACAACTCGTGTATGAACTACACTTTACATGGCCAACACGTGCGTGAACTACAATGTACATGAACAACACGTGTTTGAACAACAATTTAAATGGACAACACGTGTGTGAGGTAAAATTTACATGAACAACACGAGTGTGAACTACAATACACATGAATAACACGTGTTTGAACTACAATTTACATAACACGTGTATGTACGACAATTTACAGGAACAACACTTGTTTGAACTATTTATATATGTCCAATTTACATGGACAACGCGTGCATAAACTATGATTTACATGAACAGCACGTGTATGTACTACAATTTACATGATCAGCACGTGCATGAACTACAAAATACATGGAGAACACGTGTATGTACTACAATGTACATGAAATACACGTTTCTGAACTAATAGATACATGGACAACACGTGCATAAACTATAATTTACATGAACAGCAAGTGTATGTACTACAATTTACATGATCAGCACGTGCATGAACTACAGAATACATGGAGAACACGTGTATGAACTACAATTTACATGAACAATACATGTATGAACTACAATTAACATAAACAACACTTGTATGAACTACATTTTACATGGACAACACGTGTGCTCTACAATGTGCATGTACAATGTATGAACTACAATTCACATGAACAACACATGTATGAACAACAATTTACATGGACAACACGTATGTGAACTACAATTTACATGAACAACACGTGTATAAGCTACATTACACATGATTAATACGTGTTTGAACTACAATTTACATAACACGTGTATGTAAGACAATTCACATGAACAACACTTGTTTGAACTATGTATAGATGTCCAATATACATGGACAACACGTGCATAAACTATAATTTACATGAACAGCATGTGTATGTACTACAATTTACATGATCAGCACGCATGAACTACAAAATACATGGAGAACACGTGTATGAACTACATTTTACATGGACAGCACGTGTGTATACTACAATTTACATGAACTACAAGTGTATGTACTACAATTATCATTGACAACACGATTATGTATTATAGTTTACATGAACACCACGTGTATGAACTACAATGTGCATGGTTCACATGAACAACACGTGTATGTACAACTTACATGAACAACACGTGATTAACTACAATGTACATGAACAGCATGTATATGTACTAGAATTTACATGAACAACACTTGTATGTACTAAAAGTTACATGGACAACACGTGTGTGAACTACAATGTACATGAACAACACGTGTATAACTACAATTTACATGGACAACGCGTGTATGAACTACAATGTACATGACTAACATGTTTATTACCTACAATTTACATGACCAAGACGTGTATGTACTACAATTTACATGGACATCACGTGTGTGAACTACAATGTACATGAACAACACGTGAATAACTACAATTTACATGAAAAACACGTGAATGAACTACAATTTACATGGACAACACGTGTATGTACTACAATTTACTTACATCTGCAACATTTTGAAGCGTTATGTTGCCTTAACTTTATTTACATACAGACAACTACTCAGTGCACTGCATGTAATGAAAAACGATTCACAAAAGATTAATACATGTTTTAGTTATACAATGGTAGTTACATAAATTTAATGCAGTCTAAACAGATCTCTTATTGATGACATCACTCGAATAGGGAGCCACTGTATATGACAAAACGAAGAAAACCGAAAACACTGTTTTCATTTTTTAAACTACTATATTTGACTGTGTTACACATGTAAAACTGCAGACAGCGGAAAAACAATACTTTTATGTTTACGAAAAAATTGAGCTTGTTTTAATTGTAGTTATTAAAGTATTCATTAGAGGGTCATGTAAGTTTTATTGCTACATGTATGCCGACGTCACTAGAGTAGAAGAAACCCTCTGTATGTGATAAAACAAAGAAAACCAAAAACATCATTCGCATCTTGATTTTTTAATTTCTGTTGTTGTACTTCACATGTATTATTATTATACTACAGACATCAAAGCAAAAAGTTTGTAATGATTTGCATATAAATCGGCTTTAAAAAAATATAGTTATAAGAAATTTTAATGTTTACGTACAAATTAACCTTCTTTTTTAAATTTATAGTCATAAAAGCGTTTAGTAGGTGGTGCATGTAATGAGAATGGTAATGAGAGGACTTTCGGGCAGCACTATGTTTAATTCTTATCATGTCATGTCATTGTTTATAGAATAACATCTAAATAATCTGTCATGCAATTCTTCTAGACGTGTGTCAAACAACTATTTGCATATATTGTAGATTAATTTATACTTTTATCAAATCTTTTGACACTGCTCTATTAGTATTTGTGTTTATTTATCCACACTTGGTGCTGGACTGTTAATAACGACATAAATGAGTCTCGTTTCCCGCACAGTGCTGCGTGGATTTGTTTTAAAAAATATAAGAAAACTAATCAAGCGGTTTTTGAAAATGTGACAAAGCTAAGCAAATTTCTAGCATCAGAGAGAGAGAGAGAGAGAGAGAGAGAGAGAGAGAGAGAGAGAGAGAGAGAGAGAGAGAGAGAGAGAGAGAGAGAGAGAGAGAGAGAGAGAGAAACGACAGAGAGAAGCAGGGCAGCTAAGGAAAAGTAGAATGAAGAAACAGGTCATATAATTTACAGACAAATTACAAAGAAACAGTTTAGAATGATGTCAAAAGAATTGTCCCTTTAACTTTAATAAGGATAAAGAAGGATATTAGTCAGATCTCTCAGCAAAATGTAAAATGTTCGAACTAAAATCACGGAGTAAAAATAATTAGAAAGAATGAAAAATGACACGGGTAGATTGAAATAATGAGTAAACCAAATATTCACATAGGTGTGTATCTTTCTTTCATGCATTGATTGACATTCTCTACATGACAATGCATGTACTGATATTTGATACAATACTACATTTACGTTGAGCAGAGGTTTTTCTTACTGATTAATTGCTTTTGATTTTTTATTATTACTATTTGTCATTCCACTTATTCGCTTTATCGTAGGTAAGCAGGTGTCGATTTTTTCACTTAAACTTATAGTGTGTAGTATGTAGGGCAACCTGTCTTATGTATCGAACTTTTAAAACACACATGAATGGATAAGATAAGAAATTAAATATTATTACAGTGCACGATTAAAACAGAATTAAAACATTAAGGGGAGAGAAAGAGACAGAGAGAGAAAGACAGACAGACAAAAAGACAGACAGAGACATAGAGAGAAAGGAAAACAGAGAGAGCGTTATTTTATCATAATATAAATTTATTAAATGAAACAGCATAGTAAATGCCACTTTGCATGACATTTTTTTCTATCCGCTCTCTCTGTTTTTCTTTCTCTCTGTCTCCTGAATGGACAGTCACGTTATATATGTTGATAATTCTCCCGAAAGGAGCTCAAAAACAAATTTCAATATTACAAGGGTATACCCTCATTTGATTTAAAAAATTAAATGATAATTAAATTCTACTGATCTATTAGATTTTGAAGTGCTGCTGCTTTGTATAGAGTTCATCTTTTATTAGAATAAATATCAAAGAAATGAGCTCCGGTTGAAATTTTATATGACATTCGCTTAATATTCTACGTATTTATTAATTCACTCTATAGATTTCATCGCAGCAGCAGCACTTTTTAATAAATTAATATTTACCTTAATTTATATCCAAAAGATTGTAATAATCTGTTAAGTGTATGTTCCTGTAAAAAGCGAATTTAGATAGGATTCCCGATGTCAAACACATCGAACTTGTACATTAAACACTCTAGAAAAGAAATAATACACGCTCTAAAAAATAAATACATGCTGGATTAAAACAAGCATAATAAATATAATTAAATAGTATAATAATTGTTTTAAGATTATGCTCCATTCATTTATGAAATGCATTTTCCCATGTTAAAAAAATGATTGATCCGCCTCTCTCTACACCTAATATGCGTCAAAATTACAGTATGACGTCACATCGACAAGTGCATCGCGATCGGTCAGTTGTTTATACTTAACGTTGTTGGACTTATTTGACTACAGAGTTGCACGGAGAGGTAAGTTTTAATGTAAATCAATGTGTTCATACCCATTACAATCGGAAATTACTATATTTTTGAGCATTTTTGATGACTTGTTGTTTTGTGTGATTTCATAGTTAACATTTACCGTACTTTCTGGTCCACGCGACCACGAAGTAGACCTTAAAAGTGCTGTGTAGTTTTACTTACATTTTTTATACCCTCCAAAAAGTGGGGGGGGGGGGGGCTCCATGATAATTCAATTTCCGATATGTAAAGTTAAAGATGTGGATGGGGGGGGGGGTATGCAGACCCCCTGCTTCACCCCCTTTCTGATCCTACATGCCTGAATGATGCTTCTAAAATGTCACCATATTTATGCATATGAAATCAAAAATATTAGCCATAAGGGACATTGAAAAACAGATGTGTAAAGTATCTTTAAAAAACCTTCGGTTACGAGACTTAAAATCACCTTTAGATATTACCCTACAGATTGTAACCCTCGGTTACAGGACTCTAAAGCTTCCATTCGTTACAATATGTTCTAAACATAAGGTTTCGTTCAAAATACATAGTGTTACAACCAATTTAACATTATTAAGTATTTTGCGGATTGAGTTTGAATTTTAGAATATTCTAGATTTCCGGATTCGGTTTTGTTATAATTTTTCGCGGGTACACGGGCTGTTTAGATTTTTCCTAATCCCTGTGCTGAATACCGTTTACCGCGTTTACGCAGCAATGTTAAGGTGTCCCGGAGCAAAAGTACGGCTGAAAAACGATATTTTTTAAATCAACGAAGAAATAGTTTGACCGGGAGAATTTCTTAAAATGTTTATATCATATATTGACAACGATGTCAAACATAATACTTGATGCATTTTTGTGACGTCATATGTACTTCGTTGTCACGTGACGTTCGTTTCCTAACATTGCATCTTGTCTGATTAAATCGCATCGGTGCAGGTGAATAATGACATTAAATCATAAGTATTTTAAAGAAAAATCCTTTGTTATGTCGTACACTTTGAAGTTCTTGCTTGGCTTCAAATAGATATTTCGGTTATTAAAGATAATGTTAAAACATGTCGCCAAATCATCAAAATAAGGCACATTTTTACTAATTTAAAGCGATTTACATAAAATTGGGGTAAATCCGTAGGTTTCCTGAGCATGATTCACTTTGGTACCCGTATTCTCTACCAATTTTACTTAAACGTTTCGAAAATTGTATTGATCTTTCACCTGCTTCAAGCTGTTTTTACATGCATTAAAATTCCTTTATTCAGTTGTTTACACGTAACAGGGAGAGTCTCCAAACCACTATTTATAGATAGTCTTTTACTTTAAATGAAGCTTTAAATCTACAGATTATTTAATACTGGTTATTGATATAAATGAATTCTGTATAACTAGCATAAATAACAACATCTATGTAAAGGAAACGAGCGGCTTTATTACAGATTCAATATAATTCACTTTTAATGTTACGATACATTCCCTAAGACCTATCGAAAGGAATGCAGATCGTGACGTCAAAGTTGATTATGACGTCATATTGTATGAAGATATTATATTATACATATTATACAGACAAGTGACTTTCTACACATCGCTGCAGGAAGCCTTAACATACCCGCGTACTATGTTTGTTTCTACCAGAGAAATCTTCTAAGTTGGTGAGTTTAACATGAAATCTACTTGTGTATTGTTCTTGTGCAGAAAGTTATGCATAAACGAAAGGTAAAAATGTATAAACAAAAGGTGTTCAACTGTAAAGATGGATTTTTAGTAACATGTTAGAATGTTGGCACGAGTGCTATGACTAGGAATGTGTAATTTTAAATATACATGTATCATAGTAGAATGTGTTTATTGTCTGGTAATTTCGGAAGTTAAGGTTTCATTGTTTGCATGCGATTATTTATGAACTCTATCATAGGCATACATACATGGTCATTCATTTAGAATTGTGTGATTTTTAGTAGGAGTTTCATTATATTTGCTAATTTAGTAGAGCATAAGTGAAAATACTGTTTACAAGAACACAGGGCATCTATTTACTAGAGCAATATTTATTTGTCATATGCTGAGTGTGATTTGTTTATTTATTCATAGCATCAAATCATTTTTTCTTAGTATTTCCAGTTAATCACATCACATCATATATTAGCACCTTTTATGAGTTATCTGAATAAAGATGTGCATTAACAACAAGTTGCCTCTTCAACTGATTGTAGTCAGTACTAACAGTGACATGCTTGGCAATATAAAACCAATTTTCATTTATGAAAAAAGAAAAGAAAATTGTGATTAACTAAAATCAAGTCTTTATTTAAAATGCGTTCATATATTAAATATTCACTTAATAGCAAACAACACACTTAAACCCAAGTTACTGTCTGTCACATTTTAAGTAAAATAAAAAGGCACTATCATTTAATAATCTATGTAATACTGGTTAGATTGTTTAAAGATATTTAAGAAAATCTCATTTAAAATGTGGTGGTTTAACATCAGCATCTTTAACTACAGACCCTGAAACTTACTTCTACACGTACGTTACAGAGTTTGTAAATACTAATGGGAATTACACATGGCTGCTTAAAAAAAAACTATCAAATCTGAATAAAAGAAACAACACCATTAAGATACGATCAATTATATCAAATTAAAAGATGAAAGGAAAAAGGATGACGGTAGAGAGGGAACAGGATAGAATGCAAAAACAACTGTGACCTTGAAGATGAAGATGCATGCATAGTAAAATAGCAAAACGTAGCCTTTTATATCTCGAGAAAAAGTTTTTTAACTTTATTCATATATACCTATATGTTGAACCCAGCTTGAATCCCCTTGATTCCAAGAGCAATACTCGGGCTCCATATTGGGTTCAAAGTTCAATTCAACAGATTGATAAAGGACAATATGTGATCAGAAAAACTCACCGGAACCAAAAAAGTAAATGTCGTATTTTATCATTGCGACATGTGCATCATGAGATAGACATATTGTGTATTACTTCACTCGGTCAAACAAACCTTTACGTAGTGTTTGTTGTTTTACATGTTGTACAAATAAGTGATGTTTTCAAATCTTTAAATCTCTAATCACTTGACTAATGTATCTTGCAGATGTTGTAGACACATATAGAACAAGACAGAGAGAGAGAAACATATAGATAAACACACATACAGCGAGAGAGAGAGAGAGAGAGTGAGAGAGAGAGAGAGAGAGAGAGATATTAAATCAAATTGATTTCGCTCTAATTGTTAAATTGACATCATATGAGTATCAGTTAGATTAAGCTCTTTTTTTTCAACTTAATGATCTTAAGATTGTGAACCTCAAAACATCAGTTAATCGTACACAATCTTGATGTGTCCTTAAACGAGGCTAGATTGTGACGTGTTACTAGTCAGGGTTATGTGTTCTTGACCTTATTTATTACCATTCGGATGTCCACCGGGTTGTAAGAGCAGAATTTTGTTTTATAGTTTAAAAAAGTATAAGAAAATCACTTGGCACTTACCACATAGTTAATTACAATATATCTGCTTATATTACAATGTAAACGTTTATCTTGTGACTTGTACATTGTTTGAATTGAAATACATAAAGAATCGTACGAAGATGAGGAGTTTGATAAAAAGGGTTGGTTAAAGAGTGTCCATGTAATGGGCAATCAGAAATTATGTGATGAATTTATGTTTAACTCTTTAATGCAAAATGTGAATCGTCATATCCCATCTAGTAAGTAAGGTCGACATTAAGGTTGTTGCTTAATCTTCACATAGTCTATACCTGATAGTTAAATAAGGAAATATACGTACATTGATCGGGTTACCTTCTATAACGCATTGCGATGTAACAGATTACGACGAACACGTGTTGAAAGCTGAAAAGTTATATTCTGGGAAAACCCAAATTATCGAGAGACAACAACTCTTGGCACCCTAATCCTTTGTTTTTACCGAACAAAAAAAGAAACACTTTTCTAAAGCATAGTGATGACTTTTTATCCATAAATAAATTTTGCTTCTTAAAAGCTCATAACAAAGCATATTGTGTCTGTCTCTTTACTTTTAACTCAAAACTAAAAGATACAGCATTAAAAAAATTGACATGTTGCAACATAATGCAGTTCATATCTTAAATGAGAGAGAGAGAGACAGAGAGAGAGAGAGAGAAACAGAGAGAGAGAGACGAAAAGAAAGACAGAGAGATGGAAAGAGAGACAGGGAGATAAAAGATAAAGAGAAAGAGAGAGCAAAAAAAGAGAGGCAAGAAGAGAGAAATGGGGAGGTGCAAGAAGAGAGAAATGGGGAGGTGCAATTTTTTATGCCATCAGTCTACTTGCCGTCCAAACCACCTCGGTTATACAAGAGAGTCAGATATACAGATTTCAACAATACCAGCGTGTCTACCAGTTCATGAACAGAGTGTCTAATGTCAAAGTTATTTCAAGTTATACTTTATTATACAGTGGGAAATGCAACAATTCGAAGAACAAGTTTGGAGGCGAAGACACATGCTCAATTTTTAGTTACTGCAAAAAACTCTGAACATTGAACATTCCTTTCAACATAATTTGAACACGATATAACGCAGTACATAACCTTAACTTAAAAAAAAATAAAGAAAGAAAAAAGGAAAGAAAGAGAAATGAACGATAACAGAAAGAAGAGAGAGAGAGAGAGAGAGAGAGAGAGAGAGAGAGAGAGAGAGAGAGAGAGAGAGAGAGCCGATAGGGATAAAGGAAAGAATACAGAAAATACTTGCATGAAACATTTTGAGTAAATGTTGTTTTAGTTTGCATGAAGTAAAACGTCATTTTATTTAACACAAAGGAGACACTCCAATGTCAGAAACAAAGCATTGTTATGACGAAAACAACTTCAGGTTTCACATGCTATTGAAACCTTGTTCTGATATATGAGTGAGAATCAGATAACTATTTTAACAATACTAGCGTGTTAATCAGTGCCTGTGAAGTGTGTCTGATGTTCAAATTGCTCCGTGTAATACGTTTTGAATGTTTATTACTTCAAAATATAATTGTGTATGTGTACTGATCAAAACCATTCAGTACCAGTGGGTATATTAAGCAAAACTTCGTTGATATTAGTTACGTGGGGAAATGACCGGATGATTTTAGAATTTCAACGTTATAGCCATCAATTTACAAATTATCAGTGTACGCATAAAAGTATCATCATGCTTATGTTTGATTCAGCATATCTAGACTAATATGTGTTGCAGCATCTCGTACGTATGAGGTGAATTTGGTGAATATAATGAAGACTCTCTAACTTGTGAGAATACTGATTGGTTAAACAGTTGATTGAACTTTCAACGGCATCAGTTTGAACAAAACATGTATTAAATCTTTTTTTAATCAAACATGAGAGAAACCCATAGCAGTTGACTATTTCATTTATAAACTGAGAAAAACGACACTTCATGTTGAATACGAAACAAAAAAAAAAAAAAAAAAAAAATGATTACAAAATATAAAATATCTTAACATATGACTGAAATGTTTTGTTTAACTGACTTCTTATTACTTTTAAAATTTTGGATTTATTTCTTTTGAAAACTTGAAAAACTAACAAAAATGTTAAATGTCTTTTTTTCTTTCTACAGCTCTTGAAATAGGTGTTCTCCACACTCACCTTCACCCTGAATTTACATGATTTAATGAACAACATGTGAATGTACTACAATTCACATGACCAACACGTGCAAGTACCACAATTTACATGAACAACACGTGTGTGTACCACAATTCACATGAACAACACGTGTAAGAACCACAATTTCCGTGAACAGCACTTGTATGTACTACAATTTACATGAACAACACATGTATGTACTACAATTCACATGAACAACCCGTGTTTGTACAGGTGGATGTACTACAATTACACGTGATCAGCACGTGTATGTATCACAATTCACATGAACAGCACGTGTGTGTACCACAATTTACATAAACAACACGTGTAAGAACCACAATTTCCGTGAACAGCACTTGTATGTACTACAATTTATATGAACAACACATGTTTATACTACAATTCACATGAACATCCCGTGTTTGTACAGGTGGATGTACTACAAATACATGATCAGCACGTGTATGTACCACAATTCACATGAACAGCACGTGTATGTACTACAATTTACATGTAGAACACGTGTATATATTACAATTTACATGAAAAACACTTGTACGTGCTACAATTGACATGACCAACACGTGCATGTACCACAATTCACATTACACACGTATGTGTACTACAATTCACATGTAAAACACGTGTATGTACCACAATGCACATGAAAAACACGTGTATGTACTACAGTTTAAATTAATAACACGTATATGTACTACAATAAAAACATGAACAGCACGTGTACATGTATGTAACACAATTCACATGAAAAACACGTGTATGTACTACAGTTTAAACTAGATGCTGTCATTAGACAGCATACCCGCACCAAATGTTTGCCTCTAAATAACACTCTCTTGTACCAGTTTTAGTCAAAAAGAAGGCCACATTCAATTTCCGGTACTTTTTAAAAATTATAATTTTCATAAATGATGAGGTCACATCCCATAATACACATATTACTTTTATGTACAATTTGGATTTTAACTGTTTGCATGTGAATTTTAAATTAATCAAAAATCTGAACATTTCATGTCATAGAAAATATGGTCAAAATATTATTACAAACATAATTTAATCATGCCCAACCCCCAACCTCCCAACCCCCCAACCCCCAGCGGTTGCCTGCTTTTGTGTGCCAACATCACATGCTACCACCCCCCCCCCCCCTGCAAACACAATTATTACTCTGAACCCCCCTCCCCCCTGCCCATAGATAAATGAAAATCACAATATTTCTATAACAATGAAAGCCTGCACATGTAATTGCGATAAAGAATATTGTAAACAGTGCAAAATAAATGTCATATTGCGCAATGATTTTCACTGTAGGACAGATTTAACGATTTTAAAAGGTGGTATCAGAAACATGTCGATTATTTTGTGGATAAAAGTGCGTTATTATTTTATATTATATGTAGTTATATTACAATTTAATAAATTACTTTCACCGTTTTAGAATTAAATTTTTTTATAAATGAATATTTGGGAAAAAAAAGTTTTTAAACTATTTATAAATTTAAGGTAAAAATAAGATAAGCCCCAGCAGGATTCAAACTCTCTACTTACAGACACATTGTTAACGCTCTAACCTATAGCACTATGCTATTAGGTAGCATTATTTTGGGGGAAAATATTATACTTTATACTTTATTTGTTTCGTTCAATAAGGAGTACATCACAATATGTAGGTGTCCCATACCACCTTAAAGCTGAAAATTGTGCTTTACATGATTAATTACCTAATAAAATTGTGCAAGTGGTTTTAAAGAATAAAGTTGTTTCGTTCAATAAGGAGTACATCACAATATGTAGGTGTCCCATACCACCTTAAAGCTGAAAATTGTGCTTTACATGATTAATTACCTAATAAAATTGTGCAAGTGGTTTTAAAGAATAAAGTTGTGAAAATACAAGCAATATATTACAAGTAAATGATCTTTGTCCGAAGTTATGTACACAACACAGGTCCACAGGTTGCATTAGCGGGTACTAGTTTTACCCAGCTCTTTGGTTAGATGGGTTTCACGTGGTGTATATATCCATATGTGTTTTTGATATGCAGAATAGGATTAATTATCATGAATAAACCTTTCTTTTATGGTGATTAGCTAAAGGAATTCATATTGTGCTCTAATTGGATTATTATTATGATGTTGACCAATATAGGTAAGTATAATACATGTAGTAACGCAATATTATGAGACACCGGTATACAAAACAGTTAAGTTTTACTTTCACTTTTTAAAATGTGATCTCCCTTTGCCAGCATACTGTATCATACTGTAACATTTTGTATTTGGGTCTTAAATATCATGTTTATATGAGTTATAATAGGGAGGAAAGGGAAAGCTTAACTGTTCCCCATCCCCAGGATGTGTGGATTAGATATACATTTCTAGTGAGAATGAAGGCATGCTGCAGGTTTTTTCCCCATTAAACCCCTACCCCATCATCATACTCCAGTAATAGAAAAAGAGATAATGACTGTAATTTTCTTTTATTTTGCTTATTCTTTTTTGTCAAGAGATATGTGGTATGTCAAGATTTATGACTTATGAAAATTTGTGCATTTCAATCCTGATTATGAACAGATATACATGTATAATTATATATATAAAAAAATACATGTGATATTATACTAGGGATGGCAATCAATTGCAGAATTGCCAATCGATTATTTATAACTCATTTTGACTACTGATTAATTTGTTAATCATTTTGAAAATATAGACATTTCTAAATACATGTATAACATATTATCAATATTTTTTGAAGATTGATTTTGTAACTATTAACAACTTATTTAGGGCCCCACTCTGCAGATGCCCTATATTCTGTCCAATTCCACTGATCATGTCAAGATACATTTAAGACAAATTGGCCCCTGCCCCTTGGGTCATCCCCCCAAGAGTTGCTTTTAAACCACCACCACCCCCATTCTCTGAAATAAGGAATGATAAAACATTTTAATAATTGTTAAGATCCCCACCCCTAAACCATATTCATTCTTGCTACTTGTGTCATTGCACATCAAGTGGTACATGTATATAGGTTATGTCCCCTTTGAGACGCCCAGTGACTTACCAGAGTTGGAACTAATCAAGTAACCTATCTTATTCATATGTAGTGTAATTCCTATCCCTAGCCCAATGATGACCCTGCTTTGTTTTTTATAGCAAGGTTTTTGTTGACTGACTTTATAATTTACACAATTATATATAACATTTATCTTTAAGATTAAAAAGCAATTTCCAAAATATCTTTATGGTCATCTGACATCATACACATAAAAAAAAAACCAATCAAGAAATGATTTTGCTACTGTGAAAATGTGAGAAGAGACTCTGAATCTCCCCACCCACCTGCCCCCCCCCCCCCCGAAAACATGAATAGTCCAATATCTTTTAAAATATCCTTGAAATCATAGAAATCCCCACTCCTAAACCATATATATTTTTGTTTGTTAAACCATGACCATGTCAGGGCAAATCTTTTTGCGGTATTAGTAGGTCTCTGGGGGTCACCCTAACCTCACCCCACCCTCCCAAAAAGAAATTATCAAATTGAAAAAAATGCTTGTGATCCCCACCTTTAAAGCATATATATTCTTCCCCCTTATGCATCTTATGGTAAGTTATTTCATTCACAAGAGATAAGAGGAGGTCCAGAAATTAGGTTTTTTATGGGACGGAACATCATTTTGTAGATAGTATTGACCCGCAGAATCAAATTCGTATTTCTAAAACCTAATTATCTATAGTTCAGCCCCTGTTATATCTCTATAAATGATATGGCTATTCATTAAATCATGAGAAGAGTTCTGGGAAATAGGTTTTTTCAGTAGTGATAAACGTCAATTTTCTGCTACTATTTGACTCCCTGGATGAAATTTAAATTTTTAAAACCTTATTGCACAAGTATAGGACAGTCCCTATCATATCCCAAGATATGATGAAAAAATGACAATAACAAACCGTCAACCATCTCAAAAATCCATTAAACGAAATACAAATTCAAAGCAGAGCAACACGGACCTCCAAAAAGATAGAGGTAGGATCAGGTGCCTAGGAGGAGTAAGCATCATCTGCCAACCGGTCACATCCGCCGTGCGCCCAATGTCATATCGGTAAAAATGTCAATATCTGGGAAATTGTCGTAATTTGGGAAAAATATCATGATCGGGAAAAACGGAGAAAAATCTGTGAACATTTTGGTATTCAATCAATAGCCCAAAGCAGAGCAGATGCAAAGCATATGTGCCTAATCATTAAATCATGAGAGGAGTTCTGGGAAGTAGGTTTTTTTAGGAGTGATAAACGTCAATTTTCAGCTATTATTTGACTCCCTGGATGAAATTTAAATTTTTAAAACCTTATTGCACATCTATCGGACAGCCCCTATCATATCTTTAGAGATGACATAGCTACTACATAAATTATAATAGGAGTTCTGGGAACCATATTTTTTTTTGCAAAAAAAAAGTCATTTTTTGATGCCCACAGACCCCGTGATAAAAACAAAAATTCTGAAACATGATTATACATCAACATGACACCCCGAATCATATTCTAGTAGATCATTACACGTTTTTTGAAAGCAGACTTTTTGTTAAAAAGTATTCATTTTTCACCCATTTAATGACCCCCAGGTCAAAATTGAAATTTCCGAAACCTTATTGCACATCTATAGAACACCCCAAAATATACTCCAAAAGATGATTTGTCTACTGTTGAAAATGTAAAAGGAGTTCGAGGAAGAAGGTTTTTGTGAAAAAACGTCATTTTTTACCTATTATTTGACCCCCAGGACTACTTAAGAATTTTTGAAATATTTTTACAAAAAACATGACTCCCCAAATCAAACTCCAAGAGTTCAGTTTGCCGGTTTATAAGATGGAAGAGCAGTTTTAGAAAGTAAAACGTGACAGACGGACGGACGGACGGATGGACGGAACAGGATAACAACAATATACCCGAACTATCTTTAGAAAGTGCGGGTATAATTAACATTACGTGTTTGTAATACAATCACATGAAAATCACGTGTATGTACTACAATTCACGTACAAATACAATGTTTTGAAACACAAGTCCAAGCTTTCGTAAAATGCAGACAACTACACATTGCTTTGCTTGCAATATAAAATGATTAACCCCGGATTTGTATAATTGATAGATATACAATGTTAGTTACATATATTTATCTATGCTTAACTGATCTCTTATTGATGACGTCACTCGGGAAGGGACCCACTGTATATGATAGAATGAAGAAAACCGAAAACAATGTTTGCATCTTGATTTACTTTTCGCGATATCTTAATGTGTTATAACACGGACAATAAAAACAGAGTCTTTAATTATATGCAAATAAGTCGGTTATATAGAAATATAAGTTTTAGATATTTCAGTGTTTACAGACATATTGAGCCTTTTCATATTTTTAATCATTAAAGTGTTTAGTAGATGGTGATTTTAAATTTTACTGCTATGTTGAACTAATGTCAAAATCATTCTAATAAAATGATAGCAAGTTTAGCAGCAGTCTGTGACTATGGCTAATAAGATGACCTAACGACAGCATTATGTTCAAATGTAGTCGAGTCATTGGTTAAAGAATAGCATTAAAAAAATTAGAGTCAGAGAATAACACCTAAATAATCTTTTATTTGGTGCCTCTAGACTTGTGCCAAATAAACATTTTGTATGTTTTGTAGGAAGTTTGGTATTTTCTTTATATTTTTTACTGTAAATTTGAAGAAATTTATATTTGTTACGCGGTAAGCTTAAAACGGCGTAAAATAAGTGTACCCCCGCGCGTATGGTTAAAATAATGAAAACTTCAGTCTGGACAATCACGCTCCAGCCTATATAATACACACACGTATTGTTTGACTATAGAAAACGCATACTTAAAGGAGAATGGTCACTATTTTTGTCAAAATATTATTGTTTAAACTGCCTTAGTAAGGCATTTTAATCGGCAACCAACATTTGAGTGTCATTCGTTGAGTTATAAGCGAGTTACAGAGCTTACATATCTTTGCTATGGAAACAAAGCTTTTGTTAACATTTTGAATGTTGAAGTTAAAATTGTAATTTTAGACATAAAATGAATATGTTAAACGCTAAGAACGGTTTATCTATGCTTAAAATAAATAAGACGATAGCCAAATCAAAAATAAAAGATTGAAAAAGATTTTTACTGGTATATTGAACATATGTAAATAAAAACAGGGCACAAGCCTTGTTTACGTGACAAAGAATTGTGAGCGCTGTATCTTGCTTATCTAGAATTTGACCAAAACCGTGACCATGCCCCTTACATTACCCGTGTTAATAACCACTTTTACAGTATATGATTTAAACCTGTTGACACTGTTTCATCAGTATTTGTGCTTATTTGTCCATACTTTGTGTTGGACTGTTCATCACGACATAAATGATTTCAGTCACCACGTTGTTACAGTACGTATTAAAAAATTGTTTTGAATGAATTAAATTGAAATGTTTACATTTCCTGGTTATATAAAAATACAAAATGCATGTACAATTCCCATTTTTATATCTATTTCAGTACACGTGCACTAACAAGCAATAGCCATATAATAGTGTGCAAATGAGTTTTTTTTATATAAAGCAATTGGAAACTAATCAAGCGATTTCTGAAAATTTACCAAAAATAGTATATCGAATTTCTTCGACAATTTTATAGAAATCCTATATGGAGAGAGTGAAAGAGAAAGAAAGAGAGAGGAGGGAGGGAGAGAGAGAGGGGGAGGGAGGGAGGTTAGAGAGATCAGAGAGAACGACAGAAAGAAGCAAGCATCACAGGAAAAGTAGAATGAAGATAATTTACAAAACAAACAAATGACAAAAAAAAGGTTAAGTATGATATCAAAATCAGTGTCGTTTTAACTAACATGAGGATAATATTAGTGATTTCTTTCGAGGAAAATGTTCAAGATTCGAACTTATATAACTGAGTTAAAATAACATAAGTCAGAAGAGGGAATAAACAATCATGGATTAAAAAACAAACGATTTTCTTACCTATTACACCATCCTAGATTTGAAAAAAAAAACGTATACGTACTATAAGATAACACCGACGAAATAGAACAAGAGAGAGAGAGAGAGAGATAGAGAAAGAGAGAGAGAGAGAGAGAGAGCGAGCGAGGGGAGAGAGTCTGAGAGAGAAAAACGTAAAAGGAAAGAAAAAACAAAGTTAGGAAAATAGTAACCGGAAAAGAGTTAAAAGTGAGAAAGAATAGAAAGAAACAGAAATAAAAATATTATTAGAGCTATTTTATCCGCATTCAGTACATTGTGTTTTCGCAAACTAGTCTATATATTTTGAAGAATACATTTGATACATAATTTACAAACACACATCTGTTCATAGTATTTACGGGTTTATCTTAATGGATTACGTAAACAAAGAGATTTCAGCAAGATATAGTTTTTTATTAAGCATGAATGCACGCGACGTATTTAATTCTCTGTTAGATGTGAAACTTTGAAATTGGGTTAAAAATGCAAAATCGCACCTTAAACTGCATTTACAAAATTCAGCCAACCGTGGTCTGAAATTAAAGACGAAATTCGACTTTTCACTGGGTAAAAATATCGCCGGGTTTACGACTTATAAAAAGACTTGACATATAACATTGTAAAAATCTATGGATGGAAAAGAGAGAGAGAGAGAGAGAGAGAGAGAGAGAGAGAGAGAGAGAGAGAGAGAGAGAGAAGTTTGGTTGAAATACAGCGATAACATGTTAATTGCGAAGAATTCAGTAGTCAATTTGAACTCTGAAAAGATTGCAAAACATTGATTAATTATTGTTTAAGGAGAAAATTTGCATGTATTTGTACGAGTAAGCTAATGCGAAACCATGATCAATTTACAAATGCGCTTTAAAAAAAGACACCTACCCACCACTGATTAACACCATATAGTTATATATATCCCTTGGATAGAAATTGTATTTATAGTTATATACCTATCGCCGTAGATGTGTGTCAATATAATTAAAAAATGATAATGCACTGTTTCTGAAATATGTAAACGCAAGACTCTATGACTCTGTCAAGCTTTAAGTATCTAACCCCTTCTGAGGGTCGTGTCCTGAACTCGTGCTGGCTTCTAAATTTTCAATAGGTGATATCACCTGTTTTCATTTTGTATGCTTCATTCTGGTGTTGTTCTTTTAATGACAAAGAAACGAGAATACTTTAAGAATAATACATTTTATAAAAATATATATCAAATGTTCTTAAAAATATCATCAACATTACAAACCCCAATATAATAGCATTACAAGGCAAACAATGTATATTTTTAAAATGAACAATGTATTTTTAATCGCTGATTCTTGGTGGAAAACATACTTTTGATATCTCAAAAAGAATATGTTGTTTAATTTAATAATTAAGATAGCTAAATAGTTTCAGATAAAGGTTTTACATAATGAATACAATAACTTGTAACTCTACTTAATATGAATGAAAATCTCTATTGATTCAGTGTTCACATTCATGTATAACAAAATATTCGGAAAAAATGGCACAGATAGATAAAAAGATAAATATAACGACTATACATACAGGTATATTTCTTTCTCTGATGCATCGATCAACATTATAAATTTACATAACAATGGATGTATATGATACAATACTACAACTACAGATACAGATTAAGCAGATGTTTTTAAAGACTGATTCATGGCTTTTAATTTTTTTTTTATTCTTAAAATATTTTCATCCTTACACACGCCTATCAACTTACAGTCTGCTGGTTGTCATTCCAATTATTCGCGTCATCGTAGGTAAATAGGTGTCGTATTCCGTCATTTAAACTTCTAGTATGTATGGCAGCTTGTCTGATGTCTCGACATTTCAAAATAAAATTGAATGGAGGGGAGGGTGAGAAGCAACTATAATTACAGTGCATTGTTAAAACAGAATAAAAACACCAAGGAGAGAGAGAGAGAGAGAGAGAGAGAGAGAGAGAGAGAGAGAGATGGAAGAGAGATGTCCATTCAACCTAATGTTTAATTATGCTTATAAAATGTCACCGAATTATGCAATATATTAATCATATTGAAAATTATAAAACCCTATTGTAAATAATCGTAACAGAGCATGAGCAAAAGCATATTTTATCAGTCGTTTTACAGACTGTTATTGAGTGAATTGAGAAATTGATAACGCAAACTGGAATTGTTGATTCATCAGTTTTATCTAACCACTACAATAGTATTCACGATGTCAATGATAATAGATATTACACTTTTTATTTTAATGGAATTTAACCCTCGGGGATTCAAAGTCACCCATAAATACTACCCTGGGTATTACGGGACCATAAGGTTCTATCCGTTACAATATGTTCTAAATATAAGGTTGCATTTAAAAAGTACACAATGACATGCTTAAAAATATGAAACCAATTTTCATTTATGCAAATAAAAAGAAGATAGAATATAAACTAAAATCATGTTTTCATTTATAATCCGTATATGTCCGGTTAAAGCTGCTTAAAAAATCGACAATTAAAAATGAATTGAAGAAAACACTGCATTAAGATACAATGCTTTATACTGATTGGTGTACAGTATATGTGAATTTATAGACAGAAGAAAGTACAAAAATAGGCCCATGGCCACATCGCTCACCTGAACAACAATTCTTCTATCATTCTCTTTCAAATTTCTTAAATATGAAACTCTTTAAGAATATCGTAAAACTCTCATCATTTCCTAAGTTTGACAATACAATATCAATACATGAAATAAAGCCTACTGTATTGGACATCATTTTCTAAAAATATAAGATGGATTAACTATCCTAGGCCTAGACGTATTAAAAATAAAAGGAAACTGTAATATGAATTATTAATAATTATAAAAAGTAAAAGAAGATCACTGTGACCTTGAGATAGAGATATGGAGATATGAAGATGCTTACATAGTGAATTAACTAAACGTAGCCTTGTGTTTCATGAGTACAGGATTTTAAACATTTTTCTATATACTTCTATACTGAACTTAGAACTCATTTAGAGGTCAAGAATTGATCTGGGGATCAGGGTTATATAAAATTTAGAATTTACACTATCTTTAAATGCTTGCATAGTCATCTTACAAACTGTATTTAGAAGATTATTTGAAATGTTTTTCCTGTACATTTCTATGTTAAACTTTAAACTCTTTTAGGGGCCCAATATTTATAATCTAGAACCCACGATATTTCAGGATTATTTCATGATTACATAAAAAATTGTAACATTGTAGTTCCTAAGAATACAATTTTTCAACGATTTTTAAAATTTTACTTTATGCATCTATGTTAAAACTTTGAACCATCTTGAAGCCCCACTATTTGTGCAGGGGTCACGATTTAGAATATTCAACAGCAGATTTTTTTTGTATAAGACACACACCAAATTTTCACTGTGGCATTGTAGTTCCTAAGACATTGAATCATCTTGAGACCCCAGTATTAGTCCAAGAGTCACGATTTGGAATCTTATAGATTTTTTTATATGACAATGACAATGACAATGAACTTTATTCTCAAAACTGAATTTACAGTGTAGAGAAAATACTTATGTACAGTATGTACAAACTACAATATAATAAATGAAAATCATTGGTACATGCATGATGAAGAGATCTTTCTTCATGCTCTCAGACAGGCATGACAAACCTCTGACATTGTTTGCATATAGGTACTCCTCAAGACCATTTAAATATAGTGAAAATAAAAAAGGTGATAAATTTTCCCCTTGTCTTACTCCAACTGTACATTCGAAAAATTCAGAACTTGATCCATTGACCACAACTTTTGACTTAATACCTTTATACATATTAGTGATAATTTTAAAACATTTTCCATCAATATTGTTCAATAATACCTTGTTCCATAAGCCAATATGCCAGAGTCAAATGCTTTCTAAAAATCTATAAAAGCACAATATAATTTCATCTTATGCACTTTGAAGAGGTCGATAAGAGAATACAATGAAAAAATATGATCTATAGTATATGACCCCTACGAAAACCTGCTTGGTTCTCTAAAATGAGTTGAACATTATCAGCATATTTGTTTAACCTTTCATTAATGTTAGCAGTGAACAATTTTCCCAGACAACTCAGAAGTGTAATTGGTCTATAGTTTTGGGGTTCTGTACTGTCCCCTTTATTTTTATAAACAGGTATAATGTTACCACTAAATCAAATACCAGAATCAAATATTTTGTTAAACAATTCAGTATATAGATTCAACATACAATCTTGGGTACTTTTGATATATTCATTAAAAATTCTATCACCACAAGCTTTGTTATTTTTCAACATATTGATACCTTTAAATATTTCTTCATGTGTTATTGGTTGATTAATATCATTATTAAAATCAACATCAGCTAACATATTGAGTTCATCAAGAGAAAATACATTGTTATTTGAATGTTTTTCTTCATTTTAATTCTTGTTACAACATTCATTATAAAATGTAAAAAGGTCATATAAATTTGCATTACATCTTTTCTTAACTATATTTGTATTCAAAATTTTCCTGTATTCTTTAGGATTGTTTGTTCTTAAACTAGAAAGTTTATTTTTTCATTTCTACTCTATGCGTTACATTCGCATTTTTCAACCTTTTTTTATACAATTTTTCTTTTTCATACAAGTCACTTTTAAAAATATTTCCACCAAAGTTTTTGTACAACCTTTTCGCTTTTCTATGATTCTGTCGAGCATTCTTACAGTCACGAGTAATCCATGGTTTTTTCTTATATTTGGAATTGAATGTTTCACTTGTATTTGTAAAAACTGGCTTTTTACCAAACGCATTTTTGGCAGTTTCAACCAGTACATCACTAATCTTTTCAACAATATGATCAATAAATACTACTGATATGTTTTCAAGTATAGTGTTACTTAGTTCATTTTCTAATGATTTTACAATATTTTCTTTATCCTCAACAAAATTATGATATAATACAATTTTTTCAGGATTCCATTTTTAGCAATTTCTTGCGTTTGCTTTTGTTGATATATGAATTCAGTGCAATGCTGACTTTTAATGCCAATAATATCTCTATAGGATTATGAACATCAGATAAAAATGAAGAAAAAGGTAATATTCTAACATTGTGTACATATCTTAAAAAGTCAGTGTTTGAAATACAATAATCTTCAACACTTGATTGCTTACATGTAAACTCGCCATTTTGGTCACCTTTGGATCTACCATTAAGTATTATAATGTTACAGTGTTTACAAACATCAATAAGTTTTTTTCCATAGCAGTTAACAACGTTATCTTTAGATTTCCTACCTATAGAAAAACCATAAGTCTATCTCATCAACAGCCCAATTAAAATTACTATTATTCTCAGCAATGTTACAAAGTTGTGATAAAGAATCGTCAACATCAATAAAACCTCTCAATGTAGACACTCTACTATGAAAGTCACATAGTAAACATAAACAATCATTTTCTTTGGATGAGTTAAACATTTCATTCTCAATATCGTCAAAAATTTCAACTGATGAAAATCTAGAGTTTGATGGTGGTATATATAGAGGATATCTATATTGTGTGATTTTATATTTGCTTTATCCAACGAGTTGAAATGGTGTATATATTCGCGAGGCTTAATATAACCATTTCAACGAGTTGGATAAAGCAAATATAAAATCACACAATTATAGATGTTTTATTTATCTCATACAATTTGATTTATATCATGAAGCTTTTGAAACAGCCCCTAATATGGCCCGAATTGATTTTTTCACAGATTAAACGATGATGCAACGTTGTGTTATGCGGTTATTGTGACCTTGCGCAATACAACTTAGTACGTCATTTCGGAGATAAATATAACTGTTTTAATGTAAAGTTTCACTGAAATAAACCTTGAAATAATTTTTTATCTCTAAATAATTTTTCTTAAAGCTTAATCACTTAATTAGATGAAAATACTGACCAGAAGACTTGAATAATCAAGTTTGTTGACATATACAAAGTTGCGAATGCTCGTTAGTTTGAATTCACTCGAACGAGGAACAGTTGTTGATGTTTTATAGGCTAATACGAACACAAGCCTAATGATTCGAAGTTGAAAATATTGAATAAGGATGCTTACTGCTGGTGAAATAAAAGTCTTTGGAAACATTATTTCGGTAAGTTCTTGTATACAAACACAACCAAAACGTTCTGGTTTTATATCGTCGTCAGAATGAACTCCTTGATAGCTAACGTGATTTGCAGTTTTATAAACTTCACACTTATGTGTTTTCCTTTATATTTGTAATTTAAATCTTCGTCAAAATCCATTTTAAATCAATTTTTGGTAGTAGATATAGCTATATGGAAAATACTAGAAAGTCTTCGAAAATAGGTCACTGAAACGTTGAAGCGAGGGGCTGTGTCAAAAATAATTCGGACCGGAAGTATTTGATAAAGCATCACCCGTTTGATAAAGCAAAGGTTTATCACACGGGTAGTATACACCACACGTATGAGATAAAAGCTGTTCCCATCAAAATGTGTTTGTTAATACTAAATGTTTTACCTTCTATTCTGATCAATAATATATTGTCACTTTCGTTATTAATAATGCTACAGAATTTGGATAAAGAATCTCTAATATAAACTACAATACCACCAGACTTCCGAAACGACAGATTTGATCTATGTTTGCAGAACACACAGAAGTTTGGAATATCAATATTAGCTTTATTTGTTTTTGTCTCTGTGAGGCAGATTATTTCATATTTATTAATAATATCGACAAACTCAGGATTTCGGAGCTTAGACGCTAGACCGCAAACATTAATGGAAATAATTCTTACATAAGAAGTGTCTGAAGATGTAAGAGAGTTGCAGGTATCACAACACTATTTCTCTGAAGGTTCACGGCAAAACATGGCGGACAGAAAATAGAACCCAGTTTTTCCCTTTGATTTGAGGATTTTCCCTAAGAGGTGGGTGCCCAATTTTTTTATGAGGTGTAAATTCAAGTATTTTGCTTCAGATTATATGCTTAAAAAAAATTGAGGAGGCCAAGAAATATTTTTAATTTTTTTTTATACAGAGTGGGGTGATTTGGCTCCAGGCATGGTTTTCAAGCACCTGCTTGACTTTGATGTAAACAAAGTCTCACGCCTTTGTAGATGGGTATGTATTTTTTGGTACTGAAATGTACAGTAAGAATAGTACTTTCACCTGTGAAAGGGAAACATCTGGGAAGTTTGTTGTAAATGAGTGAGAGCAGTCTAAAGGTGAGTGAGTTTGGTAAGATTATATAGGGGAATTTAATAGTGTTGTGCAACCTGAAGAGAGAAAACTCGGGAGGTAAGTGTTTATGTTTACCTTAGTTTCATGGGATAATTTTAGCATCAATCGGAAGTCTAGGTCCTTAAAGGGATTTTTTACCAAAAAATCATGGATGCTGAATGGAGAAGAGAGAAATTAGAAGTTTTATTAGAAAAAGTTGATAGGGGTAGAGTGAATACTTTGGGGTGTGATTTTTTTGATAACAGTTTAGCAACAAATAGTCGTCGGAGGGGGAATAATCAGGGGCCAAAATATGGTAGGGTCAAAATTTCATTACCTGACAACACAAGAAAAGTTTTCCTGGCACACAGATTTATGTACATGTTGCACACAAATACATTACATATTCCACATGATAAACAGATTTCACACATATGTCACAATTCACTTTGCATAAATCCATTGCACTTAAGTCTAGAAGAAGCACATGTCAATAATGAGCGACAGCTGTGTAAGAATTTAGTTCCGAAAGTTTGTTTAAAACACGCCGGCTATCCTGATTGTCTTTTTGAGCGGTAGAGGTAAGTCACTTTAGTTGCTTGTTATACGAGTGTTCACTTTTGTTCTTGGTGACACTCTTTGGTATGGGGGGATCACTCATTCCCTTAGAATATCCGGCTTCGGTACCAGTTTTTCTTTGGAAGTACATCTCAAATTTCTCCTTGACGAAGGCGCGTCTTCGTGTACGGTACGCAGATGATCGTTTCCTCCTCTTGCCCGTTAAGTATATCTCCTGTTTTCTTTGTAGTTGTCTTGTCACCCGGGTATCTTCAGGCAGGGGAGCACCAAGGGCAGCACACTTTAAGACGGTGGATTTCCCGGGACCATGGTTCATCCGGTGGATGGCAGAATAGATTTGGGGCTCAAAGTTGACTGCACAGGTAACATTCTTTGGATTGGATTTAGAGTATCCTCTATGAAGGGCCTCGGACTTCTGCGTATTTGTTCCGTATCGGGTAGTCGTGATGGTACTCCTGCTGAACCTGAAGTCCACGAGGCGGCGTATGGTCTCTTCATCCTCCGGGGTGGGGTTGAGGGTCCTTAAGTTGGGTGGTAGATACTCCTTTGGCCAGCAGTCTGTTGGTAGTCCGCTGCACACGAGTGAGTGTTCAGTGCAAGTTCTGCCGCACCGGCCCGAGTAGCACTCAACTATTGCATCTGTTGCAAAGCTTAGGGTGTGGATCAGCTTTTCTGAATCCCCACAGTATTTCCTCTGTGCTGTGTCATACTCAGCTGTGCACCTCTTCATTAGGTCCACTGAAAATTTTCTTTTTGTGGCCTGCCTCTCAGTGGCGGTCCTTCCGGGGAACATGTTCTGGCTAAATTTTGCGTTGTCCGCTGCCTTCTTCTGGGACTGGGCAAGGTGACGGGTGTCCCTCAGGGCCTCCACGGTCTGTCCATATTCCCCCATTGCTTTCTGCACGCCGCGGAATGCAGCACTGTCTCCATCTGTAGTCATATGGCTAATGAGGGTGGGTTCGCTGTCTGTTAGGAAATCAGTGCAGATTTCCTCGGTGGCGAGGTGTTCACAGCCGATGGGTGCATCCATGGTTAAGGATGCTGAGCATTTTCCTGGATGCTCTGGGCACTTGCTCCCCTTTGTACGCTGATGACAGAGCTTGTTTTTTGTAGCAACACCTATGATTTTTTTCTCAGTGGTAAGATTTTCGCTTATTGTGTAAGTACTCTGTGTTGCAGGCTGGAATGGATTCCTGTCCCGAGACCAGTAGAGTGGGTTGTTATAGCGGCCGTCACCTTCAACTGGTATGGGTGTGAGGCGTGGGTATCCGCAGTTTTCCAGAGTGTCCTTAAGGTACGTTCTTTCACATCTCATATCTTCTTTTACCATCTCCACCATCGTGGGACCAACCTTACTCCCATTGCGTTGCAGTCCGGTGTAGGATGGGGCTGGACAGTTGAGGGCCAGGAACATTTCTTGTAGGGTGGTCCCCATTATTGGATTGTCCATTAAGGCTACCCATAGGCTAATGTTGGGTTTAGCAGTCTTTGGACCCCGGCTGTCTGTCTGCATTTCTTCGTACAGCTTATTTTGCTCTGACCGAAAATTGCAGTACAGGCATTTAAGGGTCTCTTTCCAGCAAACTCCCTTTTGTCGTTCAGCTTCAAAGTCAAACTCCAGGTAGGTAGGGCATTCAGGACTCTGTAGTTTGTGCTGCTGGTAGGCAGCATTGAACATCTCGCACGTCTTCCCCATGTGAAGCATTCGGTAGGAGTTCTGCTCCTGTTTGTTAGGGGTGTCCTTCTCAGGTACTGTGCATGCAGTTCTCGGGCGGAGTTGCATGATGGGTCCTGTGGTCTCTATGGCTGAGGCCACATCCTTCAGAATGCATTTTCCTGTCTTGCTGATCTGTGTTCTTGTTTGACTTCGCAAATACTTGGAGGGCTGTCTCTTTTTACCCCATCCCCTATGGCCAGGACCTCTGCGACGGCCATCCTGGGCTTTGAATTGTGCACTCTTACTTTTGCTCTGTCCCTTCATTTTCTAACTTGCTGCTTGCTTTCTGGTAATACTCTGTAGAATGTCTTGTGGTCAAGCATTCAGTGGCTTTTATTTGTTGTCAGGATCTTATGAATCGACCATGACTAATTTATGTTTCTTCAGCCTCCAGTGCTTGGCTCTTGTGTGAGCACCATGCCAAATTGGACCTTCATGGCTTATAAGAGTGGCAGAGTGGCAGATCCTTAATGTCTTTGCAGTAAAATGGAAGCCAAGGTATTTATCTTTGTTTAAATTCATGTTTTGAATCAAAAACACAACACACTGTTTTGGTTTAATAAATCTATTTCATAATTTTATCATATCATAAGCAATATTTACACAATGAAATGTTAAAAAAATACACACACTGCTCACAGAATCACATGAAACACAGGCAAATACAAGTCTAATATCTCAACAACAATCTGTGAAAATTTCATACTCTTTCATAAAGTACAAGTCATTAAATTCATAAATTTACAAACACCAATGCAATGCTTAAAAAATGCCCATTTGAACACTACTCACTTCAAAACATACACATTTTTCATTTGGCCTGTAGTGCTTTGTTAGCCTTCAAAGCAAAAATTCATATACACTATCAATTACAGATATGTTTCAACTTCCTAAAACAGCATTTTATAAAATTCTTAAAAAATTCTTGATTTTGTTGCAGGTATCACAACACTATTTCTCTGAAGGTTCACGGCAAAACATGGCGGACAGAAAATAGAACCCAGTTTTTCCCTTTGATTTGAGGGTTTTCCCTAAGAGGTGGGTGCCCAATTTTTTTATGAGGTGTAAATTCAAGTATTTTGCTTCAGATTATATGCTTAAAAAAATTGAGGAGGCCAAGAAATATTTTTAATTTTTTTTTATACAGAGTGGCATGGTTTTCAAGCACCTGCTTGACTTTGATGTAAACAAAGTCTCACGCCTTTGTAGATGGGTATGTATTTTTTGGTACTGAAATGTACAGTAAGAATAGTACTTTCACCTGTGAAAGGGAAACATCTGGGAAGTTTGTTGTAAATGAGTGAGAGCAGTCTAAAGGTGAGTGAGTTTGGTAAGATTATATAGGGGAATTTAATAGTGTTGTGCAACCTACAGTCGGTGGTTTCGTTTTCACTGTTTACATTTCCGTTCAGTTGCCCTCTATGGTGTCCCTAACGGCGCGTGGTCGCAAAACAGTTTTCAGGTCGGTTGGCGCTGCGCGTTGCGGGTTGGCGTGGTTCATATACGGTTTCAGGACCAGTGCGCTGGATCGACGCTGGATCGTGGATCGACGATGGGGGGGGGGGGGGGGGGGGGTGGTTGTGTCCCGTTTACGAAAAGCTTGTCAGCAATCACCACAGCTTTTTTCCGAGGCGTTTTGCCTGTTTATAATGGGGATATAACAGTTTTCTGCGGTCGTTAATTTCCTTCGGAAACTGTTCATTAATTCCAAATGGCTTCCGGCAAGTGTGGATGGAGCAGTTTGTTTTTCTGATTTTCTCTCTTTCTTTAAATAGAACGAATTTCGCTATGATTGGTCGATGACGTCCCTGCACTTTGTTCCCCATTCTATGTACTCGTTGGAATTGTGGCTCTTCCGTTATGTTCATTTCTGATTTTAAGAATTCTTTAAGGACCTCCTCTGTGTTTTCCTCTTGCGTTTCGAGAATTCCTTCAAAGATAAGATTGTCTCTTATAGAACGTGTTTGAAGATCTAAGTGGCGTTCGTTTAAATTCTCGAACTCCGCTTTCACAAGGCTCAGCTCTTTAATTATGTTTTTGTTTACATTTGTTATTTCACTGACAGATTTTTGAACAGCCAAAACATCCTTTGAATGATCCTCATATTGCGTGTTGATAAATATCACACTATCTTCAACTCCATTGACCTTGGCCTTCATGTCTTTCAATTCTGTGCTCACGTGTCCGACATTCCTTTCTAGTTCACCGAGTCCCTGTTCAATTAGGTCCAGTTTGTTTAGCTTGGTGGATACTTGTTCTATGTTTCTTGACATGACTCTGAGAGTTTCCATAATATCAGTGTGTTGTAGTTGGTGATGTTGTGGTTGTTGATGTTGTTGTTGGTTTGGTATGGGTGAAATATAACCAGCGAACTGACTTTGTGGTCTCTGGGGTCCATAGGGGGTGAACGGGTTTCCTTGGCAATTGTTCACAGGTGTCCCAGGTGTGGAATGCTATGCATTTTGAGAACTACAACTATTATGATAGATGTTATTGCTAATATTGCTGTTATTCATTTGAGTTTCCATACCATGTAAACTTGGAACCGTTGATATTTGAGAATTACTCACATGAACCTTTTGTTTCCTCTCACCGCTAACATTTGATGACTTATTTTTCCTTTTACGTGTGTATGACATTTCTCACTCTTACTCCAAAGACACAAGCATCCTTATCCACAAACATATACACAGATTCCTGACAGGATTTTGGTATAAATTTAGAAAAAATGGAACAAACTCCTCTCTGAATTTCAAAGCTGCCACCCTTCCTCACGCATGCGTACCAGAAAAGACAGTAAATGACAGACACCAAATTTTCACTATTTTATAATTATCTTATTTTTTATCAGGGTTAAGCATTTCATTTCAACAAATTAGTATCTCATGTCCACAAGAATGCTTTGTACCAAAGTTGGTTAAATTTGGCCAAGTGGTTCTGAAATCATAAAATATGAACAGTTTACAGAGAGATGAACGGACAAACAGAAAAACTGACAGACAGACAGATGTCGGGCAATAGGTTATCAGAAAAGCTCACCTGGTTCCGGTGAGCTTAAAAGTAAGTATTTTATCACTGTGACATGTGTATAACCATGTAGACGTATTTGTATATTGAATTCGTATGCTACAACAGGCCAAAAAGCTTTTTGTGATAGTTTTACATATTGTACAAATTAGTAATGCTTTTGATTTCTAACACATGACTCATGTATCTAACAGATATTGTAGACATAGAGAGAGAGAGAGAAAGAGAGAGAGAGAGATAGAGAGAGATAGAGAGAGAGAGATAGAGAGAGAATGTGTTTTTTTATATGATAACTCAATAACACATGTGATTGGTGATATTCTAAATTAATGTGGTTTTTTGTGTTTTTATATTGCGATGTGTTACTTTTCGTCGCCAGGGTTTTATATTCTTGATCTTACGTATTTACTAATGACCACCAAATGTAGGGTAAAATATACAAAATTAAATATCTTTTTCATAACTCTCTTAAAACCATATAAATTACAGCTAAACATTCATCTTATAACAAATACACATTTCTAGATATCTAATACAAAATCTCAGGGCGTGACACAGACTATACAGCAAACCAACCAACCAGGTGACACTTCTATTGTCGGGTGTAAGATGTCAGCCTGACTCATTCTTGCATAAATTGGGGTACACCTAACTGCAGGTATTATTTTGGCGGCCGGACATCTAAATATTCCAACATCACGGGCATGAGTACCCTTAACTCTCACATTCAGGTATGGTATTTATTATTATATTCATCTGATTTGATTTAGAACTTAATGTTTTAATATATAAACCTTGAATACAAGATGTCGATTATCATCACTGAATGGTTAGTGGGCATATTGAAGTATCGTTAAGTATTTGTTGGCAAAGGGAGGAAACTGAGCTCGTTATTTGTTGACAAGAACTGTTGATGTTCCGTATTGTGATTCCTGTTTGTTTATTATAGACTGAAGATCTTTGCTTGTTACATGGAGAACCAGGTGTGACAAAGGGAAATAAACAGTATTCACAGCTTCCAAAACATAGTACAAGGACTGCGTATTAAAACAAACGGCACTAGGTAAGTCAAGTTAAACTACATGTATGTGTGTCCATTTAGATAAAAAAAAAGGTAGGTAGCAGTCTATGAGATGTACATGTCATTTGATACACTGTATTTTAATCATAACGTCAAATTACGAAATGAACTACTTATTTCATAAATACGATGATTGTTTGTTATATGTCATCTTTCTTTTTAAAGGGGGGGGGGGAGTAAATGTAAAATGACAACATGACAATGACAACATAAATGACAGATAGACAGACAGACAGACAGACAGAGAGAGAGAGAGGGGGAGAGAGAGAGAATGAGTGAGAGAAAGACGGAAAGAACAAACAGAGAGAGACAAAGAGAGAGAGAGAGAGAGAGAGAGAGAGAGAGAGAGACAAAGAGAGAAAGGGGATATACACATTAAATGTACTGGTTGATGATTTTAACACAGTGTCATCGTCAATACGTATCAAGCACATTGGTATATATTAATCAGATTAGTAAGTATAAAAACGGCTTTGTAAATATCAGTAAAAAGTACTTTTTTATACAGTTTTACAGACGATTGATGTATTTTATCAAATTCAGAAATTGATAATATATACTGGAATTTTTATGCACCAGTTTAATCTAACCACTACATTTGTATATTGGTTTTTAAATACTTCAGAAGAGTGACAACGATGAAAGATATTACAATGATAATTGTAGCCCTCGGTTACAATTAAACCTCAATTAAAGAAACTGCTGCATTAAAATATGGTAATTTATACTGGTTAGTGTACAGTGTATGTGAATTTATAGATACAGAAAGAACAACAGAGAGAGAGAGAGAGAGAGAGAGAGAGAGAGAGAGAGAGAGAGAGAGAGAGAGAGAGAGAGAGAGAGAGAGAGAGGGAGAGAGAGCGAGAGAGTTGTAAGTAGGCTGGGTGGTGAACAAATTATTTATCAGATCTACCTTAAATTTTCAGATTTGATTTGTTAAGCTATAAATTACTGTTTAGTAAATAGAAATTAATTTTAGCTTTTAAATGTTATCATTTTCCTATAAGTTTATACAAAGTTCTTCTTACAAAGGAGGTCGGTAAAGTCTAAAAGTGGCTACTACCATCCAGCCCTCTCAAAAGGACATGTTTATAAGATGATAGTTTAATTATACATGTTGGCAATCTAAAATGAAGGTTTAGCGTAGGTATGCTGCTGAAGAGGTTGATAATATGAGTAATCTCCTTTATGCCATTGCAGTCAACATGCTCATAAAAACAGTGATGTTACTCTACATCAGACATCAAGGGACGCTACTCTGAAATATATGAAATATCACATTCTAACTTTTATTTCTAGTGGGATCGAAAGATAATATAAATATCGTAGAGTTATTAACACAATCTGTTCATGGTTGAACTTCTTAATAAATATACAATGTTTCTGTCAAATCAGAGATAAAAATAACAGGGATTGGCAACTGATCGAAATATCGCGAAATCTCGCGGTCCCTATTGTACAGTATTCCCAATTTAAATCAGTATATCTTTCTAATAAACAAATATATCGAAATAAAAACAGCTAAATCCTACTACCAAAACATTCAAAATATTATATTTTCAGGGTACGGACCCCCAGCCCCTCCGATAAATTCAGTTACCTAAATTTACATTGTAAAACTACTGAAAATATCGCTTTGAATCCAGTCTAGCACACATAAATATCTCTCAGCCCCCACCCCCCCCCCCCCCCCTCTTGCGGAAAAATAAATGTCACATCTTCATTCCTATGTATACTGTAATTAAATTATTCAATTGATTTAATTAAATTATTGTATTCTTGCAAATATAGTCACTCTTTCATCTTTCAGTAAATATTCAGTAGTATTTGCAAGTCGGTTTTAAATTAATTTCACAATAAATACAGCTAAGAGAAAATTCAGTTCTAGTTTGTGGACATCATCTCACACCTCTTCAAATTTTCAAAGGTGCATAAGTAATTCTGGTGCAGGTATTCGTAGTTTATAGATTATAACTGGGGTTACCTCCCTTTGTTTGATACGCGCCCTACAATTTTGGCGCTCTTTATTAGTCCCCTACAGGTGAAAGCAGTGGGGACGGGTGCTATAGTCTTTATCGTTGTTTGTCAGTCATTCTGTCCCCATTTCGTTTTCCACGGGTTTTTTTTGGGTATGGTTTGGTAAATTGATTTAAAACTTTCTCTGTAGCTTCATAATGTACCCCACGGATAAAGTTTGAATATGTTTATTTTTAATCAACTGGTATTTACGTAATTATTTTTTAAATGTTACTGTTATGTACATCAGTTTGGACAAAGGTTCTAACAAATGCAAATGAGAAAAGAGAAGAAGATACTTTTTCTTGCAGATCCTATTGATTCTAACACAGCAATTATCACTGATTGAGTTCGACTTTCGTTAATTTTTATCTACTAGTTTTAAGGTGGTATGGGACACCTCCATATTATGACGTACTTCCGATCGAAATAAACAATAAAATCAAGCATAATTTTATAAACGTTTTCTTTCCCGAATTTGTTAGCGTAGCGTAGCGCAATGGGTCAGAACGCATTGGGTCAGAGCGTTAAATACGAAGCTGCAAGTCATGAGTGCGAATCCCGCTGGGGCTTTTACAATTTTGACCTTTTCCCAAAAAAATTAAAACATATTTCTTGGTCAAATACTGTTCAATTTAAAAATTTTAAAACGGTGAAAGTATTTTGATTATAATGTACTTTTATATACATTAATATCAACAGATGTCACATACAACCTTAAAGTTATTAATATTTGAAAACTTCTCGCATTCATAATTGGGTTACTAGCGCTACGCCGGGTGTTTCTAGTTACCCGAATTGACCCGAAATGACCAAAAATAGACCAAAAGACGATGGAAAAAATACTTTTAAACGACTCGTTTTTCATTACTTATCGGGTGCCGGCATGCCTCGGACCCTCCCCTTAAAACGCAAAATTATTTATCGGACCCCCCCCCCCGCCCCCCCCGCCCCCCCTGGAATTTGTTTTACTGAATCCGCTCATGACGCATGTGCCGGTGGGGGACATGTTTTGCTTAATTATGCAATCCTCTTGGAATGCATGTTTTATTTCAAATATATCATGCAGTGAAAATTGACATTAAAATTTGATTATTACAGTAGTTTTAATTAGATCATAGATGATTTACTTATTTTCAAATTATTTTGTTTATTAACAAATTAATTTTAAAAAGATTAAACCAAATTAAATGGGAATTGTTTATCGAGGGCAAGACAGTCCCTTAACGACAGGCCAAGATAGAGAAAACTCGGTCTAAAGGGCGACACAGTCTTTTATCGACGGGCAAAGACAAAGAAAACTTAACCTACATACAGCATTAGGTATAGGGCGAGACAGCTCTAGCTTCCAAACGTTGTCTCATCTACATGTAGTGCACAATATGTATATCAGGGCCGATACACTGCTACCAAAACAGCTATATCAGGGCTGATACACTACTACCATAACAGCTATATCAGGGATAGTACACTTCTACCAGAACAGCTATATCAGGGCTGAATCACTACTACCAGAAGAGCTTTATCAGGACTGATACACTACTACCATAACAGCTATATCAGGGATAGTACACTTCTACCAGAACAGCTATATCAGGACTGATACACTACTACCAAAACAGCTATATCAGGGCTGATACACTACTACAAGAACAGCTATATCAGGGCTGATACATTGCTACCACAACAGTCATACTAGGGCTGATACACTACTACCAGAACAGCTATATCAGGACTGATACACTAGTACCAGAACAGCTATATCAAGACTGATACACTACTACCAGAAGAGCTATATCAGGGCTGATACACTACTACCAGAATAGCTATATTAGGGCTGATACACTACTACCAGAACGGCTATATTAGGGCTGATAACTACTACCACAACAGGTATATCAGGGCTGATACACTACTACCACAACAGCTATAAGGTATCACACCGGTAATTGTTTTCACTATATAACACTATAGAGGGAAAAAATTCTTAAAAATCAGTTTGTATTTCTCTTGACAAAATATTCGGAGTAAATGTTATTTGTTACCTATCTTATCAGCTAACACCAAAAAAAGGCACACAATACGGCATTTTCTCAAAATATCTAGCTCCAAACAGGTCTACCCTCAAAACCACGTGTTTTCTGTTTGTATGTAAACAGACTGCAGACTCCCCAGGAAGCTGCTGCATGTGCCTTGAAAGAAATAGTCCCTGTGAAAAAAGATCATCATCTAACAAAATACATGAAATATCCTTCTCAGTGGTAAAAAAAATTTAAAACTGAGTAAAGAAAATTGTAAAAATGCAGTCGAGGAAAAAATAATTGGAAGTATATATGGAACTACAATTGACTAAGTTCATTTTGATTGGAAGATTACCGGTGTGATACCTATATCAGGGCTGATACACTACTACCAGAACAGCTGTATCAGGGGTGATACACTACTACCAGAACAGCTATATCATGACTGATACACTACTACCAGAACAGCTATATCAAGGCTGATACAATACTACCAGAACAGCTATTTTAGGGCTGATGCATTACTACCAGAACAGTTATACACTACTAGCTAGGTGAATGTCTCGATGTCGGGAAGGGTCATCCTTACACATATCTGTATCACGATCGATTGGTCGAAAACTACAGCGACCTTAGAAAAATCATGATGATGTCAGGCTCAAATTCCCACAGGAGGCGATTTGGCTGTTTCTTTCAGCTAACGTACTGATATATACATTAACAGTAATTTAGTGAATTAAGGCGGGTTATGTATTTTTTTTTCAATGTCGCCACCTTCATATTCCACATGAATCACCAAAGAAAGCATTTTATTGTTTAAATATATGTACTTTAGAGATCGAGGTTTTCCTCAGGTAAGTTCAGGTGGGGGTGGACCCTAATTGATCAAGGTGTGAAGCCTTGAGGGAAACATGCTCGCTTGTGTATACATGTCTTTATACACGGGGTGTTAAAATGCTCTCAACATAGTTTTCCGCATGATCTAGAACATTATCGTATTCATATGTGCACTAAAGGAAAAACAAATTGGCGATCGTTGAAATTTATTTATTTAAAGCATGAATAACCACGTGCGACATGGGCGAAATCTTTCTTTTTTTCTGAACAACGGGATTGATGAGTATTTATCGCGACGTTTAATGCAACATACGATCATCGTTTTATACTCGAATACTAATGCAACATACGTGCAACATGTACGTTTGTAAAACTTCTCCGATCAGGTGGCAGAGAATAGTTTTTTGTCGAGGAAATGTGAAACAGATAGTGGTCGTATTTGTGATCTAATTTTCCAGTGGATTTTCAAATTTGCTAAAATTGGTTTGCATCCAGGGGGCACATGATCCTGACTTTTGAGAATTTCTTAAACATTTCAGAATAAAGAATGATCTCAAAATTTTCTGCCCTTTTTTGACATTTTCGCGGGTCCAGTACCACGCACCAGTCCCGTGCAACTGCCATCAACTACCATAGGATTTGTAGCTTAATGTCTACCCATGCAAATAATCACCAATTAATGGGGGGGGGGGGGGTCAATCACCTTTTTTTCGAGTGACATTTCGTGTTCTGAACCCACCCAATTATTCAAGCACCAAACCGAAAGTGAAAAGTTTGACCACAGTTTCGCATTTTCATTCCATATGTGAGGAAAATTGCTACCAGTACTAAAGTGTCATATATCAATGAACTGGACATGAGCTCTTCTATCTACAAAATGAATGCAATAAATATTCTAGCAATTTATACTCCTCAAATAACCAACCAAACCTCAGATTCTCCCTTGATTTAAAAATTTTGACCGCCGGGTCTTTCGTGTGAAACTATCCCCTGCCACATCATCTGCAAATGTGCTCAATAATTCTATAATACATGTACTAGCTGCGCATGTACCAGAGTTGTTTGTTCTTGTTTCTCTTACAGTATCGTCTCGTGAAATTTCTGAAAGAAATGTAATACCTATACATCGTGGGCACATGATTTGATTAAATTAACTATCTATTCTCAATTATTCACAAATTAATATCTTTAATATGTTTTACGGTGTAACCGTTTGGAGGGCGAAGCCAATATAAATGGGGTTAGATCAGTAGATGCCCTTTTATCATCTCTAGACTGTCATCTCATATGTTGTTTGTTTTGTTTGGGACTCTTATCTTTTGTTGGCCCAAGAGCATTGACCAGCCCACGGTCCTGTTAAATTTGTTCATCAAGCCCTGATATACTAGACTAAAGTCTGTCTCAGGTTACTGTTTCCATCACATTTTGACGATTTTTATAGAAATATACATAGCTGAAAGAAATACATTTGAAATTTCATTTAAACGTCATCTCTTTTTTTTCTCAGAGATTTTCACGGTAACGGAAAACAGAGAGAGAGAGAGAGAGAGAGATGAGAGAGAGAGAGATGAGAGAGAGGAGAGGAGAGAGAGAGATGAGGAGAGAGAGAGAGAGAGAGAGACGAAATTAAAAAACAAAAACATGTTTCATGGCAGATTGGGGTAATTTGAACATGATTTACTGTATGTATTAATCATTTTTGGGGGGATGTGGGGGGGGGGGGGTTAGAATAGAAAATAATTTTACAATGTTGTCTGTCAAAGACTATGATGTCTACAAAATTAAGTTGTATTTATCTTTTGTTTTATTGAATAAGTTCTTGGTCGTAACTTGACTTTTTTTGAGAATAATTTGAATTCTTGATACGAAATGACCTAGGTACGAGTAGGTCAGACAGACTACGATTTGAGATGAAACCTAAAAAACAAAGAAGGAGAAAAAACGTTTTTTTCTGTATTCATAAAGTAATCAGAAGGCAAATTCAATTAAAATACATTATTTTACAATGAAATAAAACTGCTTCACTGTTTCACAGTGTCTTCAAACCTCAGGCACCGTGAACTACGAGTTAAATGTTAGCCATTTTTGGCATAGCGCCACGGGAAGAAAACATTAGAGAGCATTATGGGAGGTAGACAAAAAAAATTCTTGATGAATCTGTAGGTTTAGCTCGTTGTTTTTCCCGCGCTGGTTCTTAGAGCTCGCTTCGCTCGCTATAAAGTTTGACGACATATCAATGTGTATCAAGATAACGCAACTCGCATTTAATTAAAGAAGTTTATATGCATGTATAATTTGCAAAATGGATATCGGTGAATTATGCGCTACACTAATTTTGTTTGCAAAAAGGTTCATAGCAGCTGCTATTTATGTATCATCTCAGTGATTTGCAGGATCAGACAATTTTCAACATTTCATGCTTTTATTTTCCATTGTTCATTTGTTTTCTTCACACTTTGATTCATACGTTAGTTTATAGTCAAATAAAAGTCATCAAAGGAATTTTTCTTGGGGTGGGGGTTGGGGGGGTTGGGGGTTGGAGATCAATGTTTGTTATTTCTTACCTGTGGGGTCCGCAGTCCATTTACGGTAACGTCACATTGTTCAATTTAATTCATTCAACAACTTATAAATTTCTAAAGGAGGGGATGGGGGATGAGGAAGGGGGTGGTTCTGGACCCCTTGACCTCATTCCACCTCTAGATCCGCGCATGAAATGCATTAGATCACTGAGGAATTCTGCTAAACGTCAAAGGGATTTGGTAGTATATGTAGAACAAACAAGGATTCTCCATTTGATTTAAATTAAAGACCGAGAAAATAAGCACCGCCTTCAAATTTACCTTGTCTGTGTACCCCTGTCAATCAACTTAATTGAGACCCATGATTGGACGTTAGAAAAGAATTGACATTCATTTACTCGTCTCGTGTATACCATGTCTATCGCTCACGACGGTCGTGCGATTAACTTTTGTCTTTTGATGCATGCCGTGACGATAAAACGCCATGGCTATTAGCACTATAATCAGAAGAAACTATTGTCGACAGAGACCAAAATTTTCTACTCTTGGAAATTAAAAGATATGAATTAAACTTTTTACTCTGTACTTTGTTGTACCACATCAAACGCACTGATCATCTAGTCTATCAAAATCACATAGCGCTGATCACCCATGCAAACGTCCTTTTCATTAATAGAGGGCGAGGCCCTCTCACGGACCCGAAGGGCCCGTGAGAGCGAAGCTCTCCTAGAGACAACACGTGTATATATGCCCAAATATGGAAATTACACTCTATACCTATGAAGTTGAAAAACTTTTCCAAGATGGAGGAAAAAAGAATCACTTCACGCGCAGTGACATCACCGGCATCCATGTTGAATTTGAATCTCGTACTAACCTCACATTTGGTCATAAGTTTTCAATATTGTTTAATGAGTTATAAATACATTCAAACTTACCTAGTGGTGTTCTTGTAAAATTAATTCCTAATTAAGAAAACAAATTTTCGTTTCTTACAACTTTCAACAGTTGCATTCTAAGATCTGATCAAATGAATTTCAAGACATCTGATTGGACAAAAAAAAAACCGTGTTTCAACAGTGAAGCAGTTTTTATTTCATTGTTATTCATATAAATAATGTATTTTAAACTGAATTTGCCTTCTGATTACTTATGAATACAGAAAAAAAACGTTTTTTCTCCTTCTTTGTTTTTTAGGTTTCCTCTCAAATCGTAGTCTGACCTACTCGTACCTAGGTCATTTCGTACCATGAATTCAAATTATTTCTAAAAAAAAAAAAGTCAAGTTACGACCAATAACTAATGCAATAAAACAAAAGATAATTAAAACTTAATTTGTAGACATCATAGTCTTTGACAGACACATTGTAAAATATTCTCCATTCTAACCCCCTCCCCGGCCCCCCCCCCCCCCCTAAAAAAAAATGATTAATACATACATTAAATCATGTCAAATTACCCCCAATCTGCCATGAACATGTTTTTGTTTTTTAATTTCCCCTCTCTCTCTCTCTCTCTCTCTCTCTCTCTCTCTCATCATCTCTCTCTCTCTCTCTCTCTCTCTCTCTCTCTCCTCTCTCTCTCTCTCTCTCTCTAACTTGTTCGGCTAAAGAAAGCGGCTGTTAAATAAAAATCTATGGAGATTCGCATTGCAAATGATATAAAATAAGGTAATGGATGATAGCATTTGAAATATTGTATGAGGTGTTCCAAGAGACTTCCGAATGGAAAAAAGATAAATCTCCATAAGAAATCTGTTTTGCGTTACCGTGGAAATCTCTGAGAAAAAAAAAGAAATGAATGATTTCAATTGTATTTCTTTCAGCTATGTATATTTCTATAAAATCGTCAAAATGTGATGGAAACAGTAAACCTGAGACAGACTTTAGTCTAGTATATCAGGGCTTGATGAACAAATTTAACAAAGGACCGTGGGCTGGTCAATGCTCTTGGGCCAACAAAGATAAGAGTCCAAACAAAACAAACAATATATGAGATGACAGTCTAGAGATGATAAAAGGGCATCTACTGATCTAACCCCATTTATATTGGCTTCGCCCTCCAAACGGTTATTATACCGTAAAAACATATTAAAGATCTTAATTATTTGTGAATAATTGAGAATAGATAATTAATTTAATCAAATCATGTGCCCCACGATATATAGGGAGAAAAAGTCTTAGAGTTATAGAACGAAAATATGTCTGTGAGCGATTGTGGGAGAGAGAGAGAGTACATGTCTAGAGAGAAAGTCCAAGAGAGAGATATCGAGCAACATTTGTCTCTGAATCTCCC